>APFE030720797.1:73801-116590 GCA_000404065.3 Pinus taeda | reverse complement strand
TATAGTTATAATGTATATTTTGATTCATCAATTTGTAAGTAAATATAATCTTTTCCAGATAATAATTTGCCTGGCCATGAGGCATTCTGGGCTCTCCACAACATATTCATCTTATCAAGATATATGCTCCTTTCCAAGGTCATTTCTAATTGGCAACACTTAAATCTCAGAATTTCTGGTGAATGTTGGGAGCAATCATGGATTTTATGAGCTCGTTTAAAAAAATATTTTCAAAGAAAAGTCTTTGATGGATATTCCACCTTCACCCCTAGCTAGTCCCAGCTTCATACGACTAGACAAATTTCTAATCCATGAAAATCTCCTCAAGCAACTTAGGCATATTGGACATATGTGTTTGTGGATTTCTTCTTAGACTTTGCAAGACCATGCTTTGATCTTCCTACAATGGCACGGGGATCGTATAGGGAAAGTAATTCCCATTAAATTTAACAACCTGTTGTTATCCGAACCAGACTTTTGTCAACTCATTCGAAATTGTTAGTCTATGGATCATACTCGTGAGGAGGAATTTTCGAATGGACATAATCATCCATAAACTTCGTTTTCTCAAACAAAGAGTGTGGAGATGGGAAAAGAAAAAAGATAACATTTAAAAGAGGAGCTAAGCCAGATCAAAGAAGTTATGTCTAGACTTTTTAATCGACTGAGTGATGACATTTTTTCTAAATCAATGCAATTAAGACTTTCAAAGCTCGCATAGTGAAAAAGGTGTATTCTGAAAGAGGCATATTTTGGGTTTACAGGAACAAGCATGGAGAATTAAAAGCAAGGTAGTATGTGATTTTAGTGTATAAATATACATATACAACAGGTTATTAGGGTAAAAACAAAACAAGATAGGTTAGCGTAGTTTTTCATTTTTTAATTTCTTTAATGAGTTCGTATAATTTCCAGATTGCTATAAATATATGTATAAAGCTAAAAATGACCAATATTTTTAATTATGTCCAAAATAATAGACAATGATATTCAAAATTTCTAAATTTTCATCATAAACTAACAAAAAATAGTAAGTAATAATCTACAAAACATCGTTAATAGGTAGTAAAGATAACATGATAAACCAAAATAACTTTATTAATATCCAATGAAAAACCAAAACAATATTTCCATGGGAACAAAATTAAACATAGGAGTGTAACAACAACTCCTTTAGCCATGTCAACAATAGAAAAGTAAGATCTAATATTTAAAAAGAAAGCCACAAAACGCTAAAAGAATAACTCAAAAAAGGAGATGTGTTGAGAAAAATAATGGATACATTTAAGCAAAATATCATAAAGAACATATCAAGTAGAGTTGAAACTAGTCCATGTGCTTAGCACAATTGTTTGTTCCTAATTTTGTTAAGCATTTTTCTAGGTTTGTGTCAACATGTGTCTTGGTTAAATCCACATATGTTTGGCATACTAGGTTATGCCAATAACTTTATTAGGGATTCCCTTTACCTACAAAAGAGGTGAGGACTAGTTGAGTTACCCAAAAGGTTTTTCTTGAATTTAAAAAAAATAAAAAAGATGTGGTGTTGGAATTAGAAGTTGATGTTAAAAGAGATGAGGCAAAAGAAATTGTTATCTTTAAGAAGCAATGGCTGAGTTTCTCCAAAAAAAATCATTGGATTTTTAAAAAGTAAAAGAAAAAGTGGTGTTAGAGTTAGAAGTTGATGGTAAAGGAGATGAGGCAAAAGAAATTGTTTGCTTTAAGAAGCACTGGCTGAGTTTCTCCCAAAAAAATCATTGGATTTTAAAAAAGTAAAAGAAAAAGTGGTGTTAGAGTTAGAAGTTGATGGTAAAGGAGAGAAGGCGAAATAAATTTTTTTCTCATCTAAATTATTTAAACACACAATTACCTTATAGAATTTTTTGAAACAACTTATAAAAGAAACCACCTTGTTGCTTCTTATAAAAATCTACACCTTATGACTTTGGCTTATAATTTCATTCTCTAGTGTATGTCTCTCAATTATAACTTGACTTCTATGTTCCAAAAATTAAATTATGCTCCACAAAAAAATCTAAAAACAACACTCTACCTACAAAATAATGAGATCCTATATCAAACTACTAGTCCTCTTATCTTACCCATATAACTAAAGTGAAAAATCCTATATCAAACTACTAGTCCTCATATATTACCAATGTAATGTAAAAGTCTGAATTGCAAATCCACTTTAATTTTGACCTAGCACCTTAATTTTACTCTGCTTGATCCATAGATGTCAAATAAATTTCTTTCCAAGAAATATGAAACTTAATATAAATTTGGAAAAATATCACAAATTTACAGTAATTAAAAGCTAATATATACATTCTAAAAAGGGAACTGTAAAAAAAAACACAAAAATCTAAATTGAAGAAAAGAAAAGCATGCATATGCCTACTTTTAAATTATACCTGCATTTTCTAGATTGGTGGGTTGGACAAATTTAAAAATCTCGACGCATTTGTCTTTGTCTGTTAAATAGAGAGGGAAATATATCTATTGAAACGAACGTTACCAATGTATCCGTTGAAAGGTACGTTATATGTTTCCGTTGAAAGAACGTTCTCAATGTATCCGTTGAAATGAACGTTGTAGGTATATATTATGTGATAAGTAAAGCACTTTGTATAAAGAAAGTTATACATTGCGGAAATTTCACATTCACTTCTTGGTTGGACGTCTGAATCTATGTGTGATCTAGTCTCTGAGTCGATCTCTGTGCTTGTGCTTATACGAAAGTCTGAGTTCATGTAGGCGCCAAGCCAGTCGCCATGTATGTGATAAGAAACAAGGAAATTCGATCATCCACTGCTGGAAGGGCGGTAGAGGATCTCTCTCAGTAATGGCTTATTTTAATTTCAGGTACGTGTTATATCTGCTTTTCTCTGCTCTGTTATTCTACTCATGTCAGTTTCACTATTTCATTTTCCTTCTGCTAGTTTTGATCTTTTTATGTTGTAATTACGGAAACCCAGGGTTAGTTTCTTTATCAATCCGTGAAATAATTGGGTGTGTTTCGTTCAGGTCGCCCATCCATCCATTGGGTTGATTTAGATTATTAGAATAATCAAGTAGGAACCTTGTCCGTAAATGGATTATTATTAGAATAATTAACTACGAAGCCGCTCGTTCCTCAAGCGAAGATCTCAAAACTAGAAATGCACCAGTGAAGTGTGGACGACAAACGCCTTAAGATACTATTCACCATGTTGAAATGCACCATGTTGTCTTTGTACATGGACCCACTGAAACTGAGATTAGGGTTTCAAACTTATAAGCTCATTTTAAGTTTTTAATAAATTATAAACTAAATTTTGTTACCAGAAACTAATGTTAATTTTTTAGTAAATTCAAAAAATAGCTTTACGAAATTCTCATGAAAGATGATAATTATTTATTTAAAATACTAAAAGTAAATTATGTCCGAAATAAAAGATGTTGAAGCTTCTGTAAAAATAGATGAACAAAATTCTGTTGGGCGTTGAAATTTCACAAAATTACGTTGTAAATAATTAAAAAGAAAATGCAACAACATTGAATCCATTTTTAATGTATACCCAAAAAAATTATATAAAATACTTTGTATGAGTCAAACAATAACCGGGTGTGTCCCACATCCGCAGGTACAAACAATAACCGGGTGTGTCCCACATCCGCAGGTTCTTATTCTTGACTTTCCAATGTGTTTAAGTTTCGTTTCTACTTTGGTGTAGTTTCATTACATGTTTTTGTAGTTTAGTTTTATTTAAATCAGTTTTTCATTTTTGTATTTTGGTGAGAGTTCTCTTTCCATTATGACTATTTTTAATTTTAATTTTATTTAAATTAGTGTATGATCTCTGTATTTAGGTGTGATTTCTTTTTCAGTTTAATTGAATACCGGATAATTTTAATTTATGAAAATGCTATGCTTTTGTAATTCAGTTTTATTTAAATTAGTCCTTTTTTGTCTCTCAATTTAATTCACTATCATTTAATTTTAATTTCATGCAAATATTATAGTGTTGTATGAATATTTTTGAAACTTGTTTCACTCAAAATCAATTTTTTATTCGGTTTTTATGTTATTATTATGGTAAAGTTCAAATGTGATTTAGTTTTAAAATTGGATACTACTGGATTTTTTGTTATATCTAATTTTTTGTTATATCTAATTTTTATTAATAGTACTTAGTTTAATTTTATTTTTTAAAATTATTTTTAAATATAGATAATTTATATGTTAATTTATACTATAATTTATTAATGATATAATGTATTATGGTATATTTGTTTAATTTAAGTAATATAATGTATAATGAAAAATGTTTGAATTTATATAATATAAAGTGATAATATCTTTATATCTAAATTTTGGCTATAAAATAAAATTGAAATGTAAATGTTTTTTTTAAATTGATTTTGAATATATATATATTGTGTTAGAGTAGGCTAAGTTAAACTAGAGTGGGTTAGGATATGCTAATGTGGAATAAGCTACACAAGGATAGAGTAGACTAGTTTAATTGTTGATGGAATGGGCTAGGCTAAGCTAGGCTAGGCTTGACTAGAGTAGGCTAGGCTAGGCTAGACTAGAGTAGGCTAGGCTACGCTAAAGTTATGATAGGCTAGGCAAGAATAGGTAAGGCTAGGCAAGAGTAGGCTAGAGTAGGTTAGACTAAAGTAGGCTAGGCTAGGCTAAGCTAGCCTAAAGTAAGATAGGCTAGGATAGAGTAGGCAGGGCTCATAGAGTAGGTTAAGCTACAAAAAGGTAGGCTAGGTTACGATAGAGTAGGCTAGGCTAGGCCATAGAAGGCTACACTAGGTTAGCTAAGATTAGGCTAGGCTATGCTAGACTCAAGTTGGCTAGCATACATTAGTCTAGCCTACATTGGGCTAGAGTAATGTAGGTGAGGCTAAGCTAGACTAGTGTAGGCTCACATAGAGTATTCTAGGCTAGAGTAGGCTAGGCTAGGCTAGATTAGGTCATGCTTGGCTACACTATTTTAGGCTAGAGAAGGCTAGGTCAGAGTAGGCTAAGCTATGCTAGTTAGAGTAGGCTAGGCTAGGGAAACATAGGCTAGGCTATAATAGGCTATAATAGGTAAGGCTAAGATAAGCTAGAGTATACTAGGTTAAGCTATGATGGAGTAGGATAGGCTAGGCTATAATAGGTTAAGATAGGCTAGGATAGAGTAGGCTAGGCTAAGCTAGAGTAGGCTAGAGTAGGATAAGCTAGGATATAGTAGGTTGGGCTAGGCTAGAGTAGGTTGGGGTAAGATAAGCTAGGATATAGGAGGTTGGGCTAGGCTAGAGTAGTCTAGGGTATCCTAGAGTAGGCTAGGCTAAGTTAGGCTAGAGCACACTAGGCTAAGCAAGAGTAGACCAAGCTAGGCTAAGCTATGCAAGAGTATGCTAGGTTAGACTAGAGTAAGATAGGTTAGGCTAAAGTAGGCTAGGTTAGGCTAGCCTAGGTCGGGCGGAAGTAAGGATAGAGTAAGCTAGGCTAGGCTAGATTAAGCTAGGTTAGGCTAAAGTAAGCTACACTAGGCTAGCCTAGTTCGGGCTAGAGTAGGTTATGCTAGGCTAGAGTAGGTTAGGCTAAGCTAAGCTAGGCTGGGCTAAACTAAGGCAAGCTAGAGTAGACTACGCTAGGCAAGAGTAAGCTAGACTAGGATAGAGTAGGGTAGGCTAGAGAATGGTAGACTCGATCGAGCTAGGTTATCATAGGCTAGGTTAGGTTATAATAGGTTAGGCTATCATATAGAGGGCTATGCTAGGTAAAGGTGGGTTAGGCTAGGCTAGGTTTGAATAGAATAGGTTAGATTAGGATAGGCTACGATAAGGCAGGAAAATTTATGCTAGAATAGGATACAGTATAGTAGGCTAGGCTAGAGTAGACTATGTTAGAGTAGGCTAGGCTAGGCTATAGTAGAGTGGGCTAGGCTAGGCTAGAGTACACTATGCTAGGCAATAGTAGGCTAGAGTAGGCTAGGCTAGGCTAGAGTAGAGTGGGCTAGGCTAGGAAAGGCTAGAGTGGGCTAGACTAGGTTAGGCTAGGTTAGGCTAGGATAGGGTAGGTTAGGCTAGAGTAAGCTATAGTAGGATGAGCTAGAGTATGATAGCCTAGTGTAGACTAGGGTAGGCTAAGCTATGCTAGAGTAGGCTAGGATAGGTTAGGCTAGGTTAGAAAAGGGTATCCTAGGCTAGTGTAAGCTATCATAGGCTAGGTTAGATTAGAGTAAGCTAGGGTAGGTTAAAGTAGGCTAGGCAAAAATAGGCTAGACTACAGTAGTTTAGGGTAGATTATGCTAAGCTAGGCTAGGGTAACATAAAGTAAGCTAGGTTAGGCTAGGCTAGGTCAGGATAGTGTTGGTTATTCTAGAGTGGGCTAGGTTAGGCTAGTCTAGAGTAGGCTAGAGTAGGCTAGGCTAGAGGAGGAAAGGCTAGGCTATGTTAAGCTCAATTAGGCTAGGTTAAGCTAGAGCAAGCTAGGTTAGGAAAGGATAGAGTAGCTTGGGCTAGGCTTCAGTGGGCTAGACTAGGCTAGAGTAGGCAAGCCTAGAGTAAATTGTGCTAAAGTATGATAGGCTACATTAGCTTAATCTAGGAAATGTTAGGCAAGAGTGGGGTTGGTTAGGCTAAATTAGGCTAAGTAGAGTAAGCGAGGCTAGAGTAGACTAGGTTAGAGTAGGCTAGCCTAGGTTAGGCTAGGCTATAATAAAGCATGTTAGTCTACACCAGAGTAGCCTTGGCTAGAGTGTGATAGATAAGGCTATAATATAATAGGTTAAAGTAGACTAGGTTGGGCTAGGCTAAGCTAGGATAGAGTAGGCCTAGCCTCGGTTGGGGTAGGTTAGACTATGGTCTGTTAGACCAACACAGGGTATCATAGGCTATGATAGACTAAAGTAGCCTATGGTAGGCTAAAGTATGTTAGGCTAGAAGGCTAGAAAACAATATTCTAGGCTACAGTGGGCTAGGCTAGGCTAGTTTAGGTTAAAGTAGGCCAAGATAAGCTAGAATGGGCTAAAGTAGTATATGATAGACTAGAATAGGCTACCCTAGGTTAGTGTAGCTTAGGCTAGGTTAGGCTAGAGTAGAGTAGGCTAGAGTAAGCTAGGCTAGAGTAGGCAAGGCTAGGCTATGTTAAGCTCAATTAGGTTAGGATAAGCTAGAGTAAGTTAGGCTAGGAAAGGATAGAGTAGCTTGGGCTAAGCTTCAGTAGGTTAGGCTAGGCTAGAGTAAGCAAGATTAGAGTAAATTGTGCTAATGTATGATGGGCTAGGTTATCTTAATCTAGGAAATGTTAGGCAGGAGTGGGGTTGGTTAGGCTAAATTAGGCTATGTATAGTAAGCGAGACTAGAGTAGACTAGGTTAGAGTAGGCTAGCCTAGGTTACGTTAGGCTATGTTAGAGCATGTTAGTCTATCCAGAGCAGCCTAGGCTAGGCTAGAGTATGATAGGCTAAAGTAGACTAGGCTAGGCTAAGCTAGGATAGAGTAGGCCTAACCTAGGCTGGGGTAGGTTAGACTATGATCTGTTATGCAATCATAAGTTATCATAGGCTAGGATAAACTAAAGTAGGGTAGGGTAGGCTAAAGCTTGTTAGGTTATAAGGCTAGGAAAGAGTATTGTAGGCTAGAGTGGGCCATGCTAGGTTAGTTTAGGTTAAAATAGGCCAACATAGGCTAGAGTAGGCTAACATAGTATAGAATAGACTAGAATAGCTAGCCTAGGTTAGTGTAGCTTAGGTCTGGGTAGTGCAGAGTAGGCCAGGATAAGCTAGAGTTAGATATGTTATGCTAGGAAAGAGTAGGTTAGGCCTCACCATGCTAAACTTGGTTAGGTTAGGCTAGGATAAACAAGAGTGGGCTAGGTTATGCTAGGCTAGAACAAGCTAATGGTAGGGTATTCTTGAGTGGGTTGGGCTAGGCTATCTTAGAGTAGGCTAGGATAGGCTTTAGTAGGGTACGATTGATTAGTATAGGGTAAAGTAGGTAAGGCTAGGCTAGGCTATGTTAGGCTAGATTTAGGCTAGACTAAGATATAGTAGGCTAGGGTAGGTAAGGATAGAGTATCCTAGGTTAGGCTTTAGTAGGGTAGACTAGGCTAAATAATGTTTAGGTTAGGCTAGGCTAGAGTATGTTAGGCTTAGGCTAGACTAATCTAGGCTACACTAGGTAAGAGCATGGTTAACTAGGTTAAATTAGGCTTCAGTAGAGTAAGAAATGCTAGAGTACACTAAGCTATACTAGCCTAAGCTATGCTTATCTATAGTACACTAGAAGAAAGTGTATGTTAAGGAGACTAGGCTAGAGTAGCTTATGTTAGGGTGTGCTAGGTTAGGCTAGGCAAGAGTAGACTCGACTAGATTAGGCTAGGCCACAGTGGGATAGGCTAGGCACTAGTAGGATAGGCTAGAGTAGGCTAGAGTTAGACCACGCCAGGCTAGAGTTGGATAGCTTAGCAAAGGTTAGCTTAGAGTAAACTAGTATGGGTCAGGGTAGGTTGGTCTAGGCTAGAATAGGCTAGTCTAGTCTAGGCTCGGCTAAAATAGGATTATTTAGGATAGGATATGTTATGCTAGAATAATCTAGGTTAGGCTAGGCTAGGCTAGCATAGGCTACGCTAGGCTAGCATAGGCTAGGTTAATCTAGGCTAGGCTAGGCTAGAGTAAACTAAGTTAGGCTACAGTAGGCTACACTCGAGTAGGGTTAGCTATAGTAGTCTAACATAGGCTACACTCGAGTAGAGTTAGCTATAGTAGGCTAACATACACTACGCTAGACTTGGATAAGGTAGGCTACGCTAAATTAGAGTAGACTAGGATAAAGTGGACTATGTTAGGCTAGATAGGGAAAGGCTAGGCAAGGCTTGCTAGATTATGTTAGGGAATGCTAGGCTAGACTAGGCTTCTCGAGGATACTATAGGTGGTTAGGCCAATCTGTAGTAGATTAGGCTAGTCTAGGGTAGTGAATATTAGGATAGGCTAGAGTAGTCTACGTTAAAGTAGGCTAGGACATACTTCAAAAATCTTGACTTTTTGGAGGTAAATGTATATATTTATTTTGTAGGTTATCCTACATAAAAATAAGATCAATTAGAGTAGGCTAGGCTGGTCTTAGAATAGGCTAGGTAGGTCCAAAATAGTCTAGGCTAGGCTATGCTAGAATAGACTAAGTTAGGATAGGATAGGCTAGGCTAGGCTAGGCTAAGTAGGCTTGGCTAGGCTAAGCTAGAGTAAGTTAGGCTAGGCTAAGCTAGAGTAGGCTAAGCTAGGCTAAGATAGTATAGAGTGGGCTATGCTTGAGTAGGCTAGGCTAGAGTAGACTAACCGAGGCTAGCAAGGTTAGGCCAAGCTATAGTAGGCTAGGATTGAGTAAGTTAGGTTAGACTAAGAATGGAAAGGATAGGTTAATCTTTGCTATTGTAGGCTAGGAAAGGATAGGTTAGAGCAAAATGTTATTTTTTAATTTGATTTTATTTCTTTTTAATATTTTTTATTAATTAATCTTTTGTTTAACTAACATTTTTGTACATTTGTTATTGTTTAAAATGGGAACATAATATTTTATATTTATATAATATATTTAAAATTTATTTGGTGGATTATTATTGGAGAAGAGATGTGTGGTCTTAATGGAGAATTTATGCATCCTTATGTCATACATTCCATTTCCAAAATTTGTGTTAACCATAGTTTGGAAAACATTGGCATGAGAAATTGAAAAATTTGTGTGTCACTTATTATATCATCTAATTGTAACTAAATCTATGAGTCTAGTAAATTGCTTCAATGCTTTCATCCATTTCATTCTCAACCACTTCACCACTTCTACCCATTGCATATTTAATTCACAATTACTGCTATAATATTGATGTCATGATTTGTGAATATTTCATAAATATGTAAATATGAAAAATATAAATTGTTAAAATATGAAGAGACATCGAATATTGGAAGTTGAAATCAAAGTTCATGACATCATTGTATATATATGTGTGTTTGATTAATGGAAAGGCACTATAGTTTTGGGAGTGATCTCACATGTCTTGACATAATATCGGACACAAGTTTAGAAATCTCTTCTCCACTTAGTGTAACTCCTCCCTCTTCCATCGACTCAACTCGTTAGATTTAATATTTTGTCTAAAGTGTTTCATCTCTTCATTTACTCTCCTTGATGCTCTACATTAACCACCTCAAGAGTACTTGTGGAACATGTGCTCTCACCTATCCAATAACCTTATGTCATCCATATATCTTAATACATATCTCTAATATGAAATTGCATATGTGCTTTGAATGAATTTTTCTTTCTATATGATTCATTTCCATTTCTTTATTTTCCTTTGTGGTATGATTCCTCATTGTACTCTATTGCAACTTACTAGCTTTACTAGGTCACCTTGAGTCTTGTTAATGAATATTGGTCATCCTCGAATATTAGTTAATTTATTAAATTCACCTTATAAAAGTCATCGTTATCTATTCATGGCATTCATTTTTTGTATATTTTATTTTTAATGCAATTTGACATTTCATGTTTCTAGATTTTCCAATAAAATTTGTTCCCCATCACTTTTGTTGATTTGCACACAGCCCCAATAACCAAGAGGAAGCATGCTTTGGGAATCTAGGCTAAACTTTCCAATAATTGCATTAATAATTTGTAGTAGACTTCAGTCGATACTTCTCTATTAAGTATTGTTATTTTGGGGTAGTGGTCGTAATGCCAATGCTGGAAGAATTAGACAAAGGATATAACTATATGAAAGTATATGATTGTGTGTTATGAATATGAATTGGGTATATGTTTTTTCTTAAGCTAAACTTACTTTCCTAACATATATACACACATCTTATATGAGTTTTGGCCATTTTTGGGAAATCACCAACAAATTGCTAAATCTGCTCGAGGAGCCTACTTTTGGGGAGTGCGTTATGGAAGGAAATATGGTTATCATTAGAGTAAAAGTTATACATATTTTTAAGGAATAGACCTTTGTTATGGAAGGTCTAGTATCTCTTTATGCTTATAAAATATATAATGTTCATTGGCCCCTTAATGGCCTCCTTCCTTGATTATTTAATTTGTTCATTAGGTTGTTGACCACTCCCTTCCTTGACATAAGTTTTTGTTAAGCCTTTCATGACATCTCTACTATCATTCTCATATTCTCGATCTTGTTAAAACCTAGCTTAGAGCTCCTTAGAGATACATTCTCTCATCTCTATTGTAGGTTTAGTGGTTATTGGTGTAGATAACTATAAAGAATAGTCTAGAAAAACTTTGCATGCCCTCATTTTTAATGACTTATGGAAACACATATGTGAAGCAAAGGACTATAATCCACCTACCAAACCCACATCATATAACAAGTTAGTCATTTTTATAGGAAAATGATAGCAAAGCCTATTATTTGATTGTTATTTATGTAAGTGAAGAGGTGATTCATCATGTAGTTTCAATTACAAAGTCCTATGGTGCCTTAAAAAGTTGAATGGTATCTATGACTCATGCTCATAATTGGAGGTTGTTCAATTAATGGTAAAAGCCTTCAACCATGAGTTGAAAGATAATGACTCCCTAGCCTCGCCTGAAATATTAGAGCCATTATGCATCATGTAAATTCCACTGGATTTAAGATGGAAATTATTCTCATAGTGACCTTTCTCAAGCCCCTCTATCACATATAGTCTCATTATCTTGAAACTTAGTAGGCTAGTTCACAACTCAATGCATTACATTTGAAAACTTGGTGAAGAAGCATGGAGGACAAGAGAGATATTTCAAGTAGAGGAAGACAAAAACTAATCCCCTCAAAGAAGAAATGTCTCTTTCTTAGAAAGGGAAGAATTAATCATATGATTCTCTGAAAAGAACTAGAAGTAGAAGAGAACATGGAAGACAAAATTTCATATGCATGGGAGATAAACACCACTAAGGAGAAAGAGCTCATCATCAAAAGATTTGTTTCCATGAAGATGTGCATGATAAAACAACATTTAAAATCCCTTAGGAGAGAATCAAAGAAACTTGAAACTAGGAAGAAGAAAATGATAAAACATTATATCCATATTATTTCTCATTACAATGTTGGAGTAACTGAATATTTCTTTCACATTTCATTTTCTTCTTGGAGAGATGCATGTTTTCCTCATACAGGTGTAAAATACTATATGAGCTTCCATAAATACTTTTTTGAATACTTTATATATAATGTTGATGGAGCAATGTATTTTGTAGAAAAATCATCTCAAGCCCTAAAGAATTTGCACCATTAGGATAAAACTATCTAGAATTCTTGATTTTATTCTTCATGGTGTATTCTATGTTTCAAAGATATAGACAAATAAGGAAAGCCTCTAACAATATGGTTGTTATGATTGTAGTAGAGGAGAAAATATTACTGAAGCTGGAAGGAATATTTATGCATGCACAAAATTATACATACCTATCTTATGAAAATGAAGGTGCATTGTTATCCAATCTTCTATGGCATATAATACTTAGAATAGGCTAGGGTAAAGAATGTTGGGCTAGGCTAGGCTAGAGTAGGTTAGGCTAGAGTAAGGTGTGCTAGTGTATGCTAGACTAGGCTAGACTAATCTAGACTACAATAGGAAAGAGTGTGGTTAGCTAGATTAAATTAGGCTACTGTAGAGTAGGCAAGGCTAGAGTACATTGAGCTAGAGTAGATTAGCCTATGTTAGGCTAGGCTAGATTAGAGCAGACTCTACTATGCTAGAATAGCCTAACATATTCTTAGCTATAGTGAATTAGAAGAAAGTGTATGTTAGGGAGACTGTGGTATGCTAGGCTAGAGTAGCTTATGCTAGGGTACACTAGATTAAGCTAAAGTAGGTCAAGCTAGGAAAGAGTAGGCTAGACTGGATTAGGCTAGGCAAAAGTGGGATATGATAAGCAAAAGTAGGATAGGCTAGGATAAGCTAGACTAGGATAGAGTAGGCTAAGTTATCCTAACGTAGGCTAGGAAAGGGTAGGACATAGTAGGAAGGCTATCATAGAGTAGGTTAGGATAGGCTAGGAAAGGTTAGAGTAGGTAAATTCAAGCTAGGCTAGGTTAGGCTATACTATACTAGGCTTGGCTAGGCTAGGTTAGGCTAGGGTAAGTGAAAATATGCTTAATTAGGATAGGCTAGGCTAGAGTAGGATATCATAGCATAGGTGAGCCTAGGTTAGTTTAGACTAGGTTGTGCTATCATAGGCTAGGATAAGATAGGATACCCTAAAATAGGCTAATGTTATGCTAATATAGAATAGGATAATGTAAGCTACGCTAAAATAGGCTAGGATAGGCGAGGTTAGGATAACATACAGTACATTAAGCTATAGTATGCTAATCTAGGTTAGAGTAGGCTAGCTTAAGCTAGGTAGAGTAGGATATGCTTGGGTATGGTAGACTAGGATAGGCTAAGCTAGGCTAGGCTAGACTAGAGTAGGTTAGGCTAGAGTAGGCTAGGTTAGGTTAGGCAAGGAAAGGATATGCTAGGCTACGCTAAGGTAGGTTAGGCTAGGCTAGGGTATGATAGGCTAGAGTAGTCTATACTAGGGTAAAGTAGGCTAGACTAGATTAGGGTAGGCCAAAGTAGGCTAGGCCAGGTTAGTTGTTGTAGGCTAGGCTAGGATATAGTATTCTAGACTAGGGTATAATATGTTATGCTAGGATAGGCTAGTCTAAAGTAGGATAGGTTAGGCTAGAGTTTGTTAGGAATGACTAGGTTAGGCTAGGATAGGTTATGCTAGGAGAGGCTATGTTACAATAGGCTAAATTAGGATACAATATCCTAGACCAGGTTAGGCTAGAGTTGGATATCTTAGTATAGGCTAGCTGAGAGTAAGCTAGTCTAGGTTAGAGTAGGTTATTCTAGGCTAGAATAGGCTAGTCTAGTCTAGGCTAGGCTAAAATAGGATTGTTTAGGCTACTCTCTAAGATATGATATGCTATAATAATCTAGGTTAGGCTAGGCTAGGGAAAGCTAGGCTAGGCTAGGCTAGAGTAAACTAAGTTAGGTTAGAGTAGACTACACTAGAGTAGGGTCAGCTATAGTAGGATAACATATGCTAGGCTAGGCTAAGGTAGGCCATGCTAGAGTAGAGTAGAAAATAATAGAGTGGACTATATTAGGAAAGATAAGGAAAGGGTAGGAAAGGCTTGCTAGATTATGCTAGGAAAGGCTAGGCTAGAGTATGCTTTTCTAGGATAGGTTATAGGTGCTTAGGCCAATCTATAGTAGATTTGGCTAGTTTAAAGTAGTGAAGATTAGGATAGGCTAGAGTAGTCTAGGTTAGAGTAGGCTAGGACATACTTCAAACATCTTAATGTTTTGGAGGTACATGTATATAGTTATTTTGTAGGCTATCCTACAGAATACTAGGATGAGTTAGAGTTAGATAGGCTAGTCTTATAATAGGCTAGGTAGGGCTGAAATAGTCTAGGCTAGGCTATGATAGAATAGGCTAAGTTAGGCTAGGATATGCTATGTTAGGGTAGAGTAGGTTAGGCTAGGCTAAGCTAGAGTAGGGTAGGGTAGGCTAAGCTAGAGTAGGCTAATCTAGGCTAAGATAGTATATAGTGGGTTGTGCTTGAGTATGCTAGGCTAGAGTAGACTAAGCTATGCTAGATTAGGCTAGGCCAAACTAGAGTAGGCTAAGATTGAGTAAGTTAGGTTAGACTAAGAAAGGCAAGGATAGGCTAAGATTTACTATTGTAGGCTAGGAAAGGATAGGTTAGAGTAAAATTCTATTTTTTAATTTGAATTTTATTTGTTTTTAATGTTTTTGATTAATTAATTTATTGTTTAACTAACATCTTTTACATTCATTATTGTTTAGAATGGGAACATAATATGTTATATTTATATAATATATTTAAAATTTATTTTGTGGATTCTTATTAGAGATGAGATTTGTGGTCTTATTGGAGACTTTATGCATCCTGATGTTATATTTTCCATTTCCAAAATTTGAGTTAACCATAGTTTGGAAAACATTGGCATGACAAATTGAAAACTTTATGTACCACCTACTATATCATCTAATTGTAACTAAATCCATCAGTTTAATAAATTTCTTCAACGCTTTTGTCCATTTCATTCTCAACCGCTTCACCACTTCTACCCTTTTCCTATTTAATGCACAATTATTGCTATAATATTGATTTTAGACACCTAATTCTTAGGGATGTCATGATTTATGAATATTTCATAAATATGTAACTATTAAAAATCTAAATTGTTAGAATATGAAGAGACATCGAACCTTGGAAGTTGAAATCAAAGGTCATGACATCATTGTATATATATGTGTGCATGATTAATGGAAAGGCATTATAGTTTTGGGAGTGACCTCACATGACTTGACGTAGTATCAGACACAAGTTTAGAAACCTCTTCTCCACTTAGTGTAACTCATCCCTCTTCCATCAACTCAACTCGTTAGATTTACTATTTTGTTTAAATTGTTTCATCTCTCGATTTACTATCCTTGATGGTCTACATTAACCTCCTCAAGAGTCATTGTGGACTATGTTCTCTCACTTGTCGAATAACCCTATGTCATCCATATATTTGTATACATATCTCTAAGATGAAATTGCATATGTGCTTAGAAGAGATTTTTGTTTTCTATATGATTCATTTCAATTTCTTTATTTTTCTTGCTGGTATGGTTCCCCTTTGTACTATATTGCAACTTATTAGCTTTCCTAGGTCATCTTGAGTCTTGTTATTGAATATTAGTCATCCTCCAATATTAGTTAATTTCTTAAATTAGCCTTATAAAAGTGATAATTATCTATCCATGGCATTATTTTTTTGTCTATTTTATATTTAATGGCATTTCACATTTTATTTTTCTAGGATTTCCTGTAAAATTTATTCCCCACCAAATTTGTTGATTTACACACAACCCCGATAACCAAGAGGAAGCATACTTTGGGAATCTATGCTCAACTTGCCAATAAATGCATAAAGTCACCCCAAGAATTTTTAGTTGACTTCTGTGGATACTTATCTATTAGGGATTGTGTTTTCGGGTTGGTCATTTTTGGGAGATCACTAGAAAATTGCTAGACCTTCTCGATGAGACTACTTTTGGGGTGTGTGTTATGGAAGGAAATATGGTTATCATTACATTACAATTTATACATATTTTGAAGGAATATACCCTTGTTATGGAAGGGCTTGTATGTCTTATTGTCTATAAAAAATGCAATGTTCATTGGTCCCTTAATGGCCTCCATCCTTGATTAGTTAATTTGTTCCTTAGGTCGTTAACCACTCCCTTCCTTGACATATTTTTGATATCATGTAATTAAGTTTTTGTTAAGCCTACCATAACATATTTGTCAAAACCTATCTTAGAAATCCTCAAAGATGCATTCTCTCATCTCCATTGTAGGTGTAGTGGTCACTAATGTGGATAACTATAAAGAATAGTATAGAAACAATATGCGAGCCCTCATTTTTAATGACTTATGGAAACACATATGTGAAGAAAAGGACTACAATGCACCTATCAAACCCACATCATATAATGAGTTAATCATTTTGTAGGAAAATGATAGCGAAGCTTATGCTTTGATTGTTATTTATGTAAGAGAAGATGTGAGTCATCATATAGTTTCAATTACAAATTCTTATCGTGCTATAAAAAGTTGAATGATATCTATGGCTCACACTCATAATTGTGTGTTGTTCAATTAATGGTCAAAACATTCAATCGTGAGTTGAAAGATAATGACTCCCTAGCCTTGCTGCAAAAATTAGAGTCATCATGCATCATGTAGATTTCACTAGAGTTAAGATGGCAATTCCTCTCATAGTGACCTTTGTCAAGCCCCTATACCACATATAGTCTCATTATCTTTGAACTTTGCGGGCTAGTGCACAACTCAATTCATTACATTTGACATCTTGGTGAAGAAGCATGGAGAAGAAGAGAAATATTTCATGTAGAGGAAGACAAAAACTAATCCCCTCAAAGAAGAAATGTCTCTTTCTTAGAAAGGGAAGAATTAGTCACATGATTCTCCTAAATAACTAGAATTAGAAGAGAACATGGAAGACAAAATTTCATATGCATGGGAGATAAACACCACTAAGTAGAACAACCTCATCATCAAAACATTTGTCTTCATAGAGATTTACATGATAAAACAATATTCAAAATCCCTTAGGAGAGAATCAAATAAAGTTGAAACTAGAAACAAGAGAAAGGTAAAACATTATATCCATATTATTTTTCATTGCAATGTTGGAGTAACTGAATATTTGTTTCACAACTCATTTTCTTGTTAGAGATATTGATTTTTTCTTCAGACATGTGTAAAATTCTATATGAACTTGCATAATTACTTTTTTTAACACTTTAGAAACAATGTTGATGGAGCAATGTATTTTGTAGAAAAATCATCTCAAGCCCTAAATAATTGGCACCATTATGCTAAAACTATCTAGACTTCTTGATTTTATTCTTCATGGTGTATTCTACCCTTCAAAGCTATAGACAAATAAGGAAATCCTCTAACAACATGGTTGTTATGACTAGAGTAGAGGAGAAAGTACTACTGAAGCTAGAAGGAGTATTTGTGCATGCACAAAATTATACATACCTCTCTTATAAAAATGAAGGTGCATTCTTATCCATTCTTCTATGGAATATAGTACCTAGAAATATTAACCATAAAAATACTTGTTTAGTAAAAATAATGGTTTTATGTTTTTATCAACTATTCCTAGTAGACTAAAGCAATTTGATGCTTGTATCTTAGGAATAAATTGCAAATCATCATTTCCTGATTATACTTCCAGAGGACATATAAAAAATTCACTAATTATTTGTCCTTTTTTCTGGAACTCTACATGTTCCTTCTGTAAACCAAAATAAATACATTGTGACTTTTATTGATGATTACACTAGGATTTTTTGGGTATATTTGTTGAAAATAAAATCAAAATATTTTGAAACTTTTATAAATTTTCATGTATGGATTGAAAATGATTCAAAATCACATATTGGCTCCCTTCATACCAATAATGGAAAAGTATATACTACTAGTTATTTTGAAAACTATATCTTTTAACATGGGGTTGAACTTACTACTACTTTTCCATATAATCCTCAGCAAAATGGTGTGATTGAAATAATGGATAGGAATATCTTGAGTATAGTTTCTCAATGATATTATTTCAAATTGTAAAGTTATTTGTTTTGGTTGATTCTATTGCATGTGCATTATATGTGAAAAATAGATGTCCATATCATGTATAAGAAATAATACTCATGAAATTGTGTATGGTCAAATTTCTTTTATGCATCTAATGGTCCTTAGTTCTACTTATTATGCCTTGAATCCCAAGGAAAAAAGAAGCAATATTAATGTAGGGAGTTATAAATGAATTTTGTTGGGGAATATATATACTAAAATGGTATATCATCTTTATAGTGAGGTAAATAAGAAGTGTAATCTCTCTACAATTGTAATTTTTCTTGAATAACCTAATAACGACAACATTGTTGATTGGCAACATGATTATTTGGATAGTTTCAATCATGCCAAAGCATATCATAAATTTGGTAATAAGATTCCACATATTAAAGGGGATATTGGTATCTTGGATCAATCAATGGAATCTCCTTCGAAAGCATTGTCTCCCCCTCATGAAGTTTTGACCATTTATTTAGATCAAGGAGATCCTCTAAGTGATGTGATTGAGAGAGTCATAAGTTTAAAACTTAATTCAAACCCATTTCACTTAGTGAACAAAATTGGACCATTTCAAAAAGGTTTCCCAAAATGACACAAATCACTTGAAAGTTTTCACCCCAATGAGGTTGGAAAGATAGGAACCGTAGGTTCCAATAAAAAATATGGATGTGATATAGATAATTATGATTCAATTGATGTGGATTCCATCGATGCTCCATATTATTGTGAAATGAATTTATTTAGTATATTTGAACCAAATTGGTTTAAATAAGATACTTCAGTGGATACCCCTCTCTTTACACCAAACTTTGTAACGTGATTAAGAACATATAATGCTAGGGTGTGAGGATTGATGTTATGATGTCAAGCTCTATTATATGATATAATGCTTATTTTTATTAATAGACATACTAGAGCTAAGGGAAGGGTACAACCAACAAATTATAATGCCTTTCTGAGGGGGAAAACTTGAATTAAGAGGAAAAACATAACTTGAATTAATAACTCCCTTAATATTATGGTTGGGAAGACAAAGTGTCAATGTGTGTCTACAAAAAAACGAAAATTCATTGAGGATATTTTTAATTTTTCCTCTTCCTTATAAGAATTACTCTATTATTCTCTATTATTCTTCTCATACACTCAATTTTCACCCCTCCTAGAAATTGGAATTACCATGAGAATTAGCGATAGATTGTGTAACAAGAATTGAATGTGTTGTAGTGCTTTTCCTTGGACTGGTGGCTATGAGGACTGGGATTTGTATTGTTTGTGTGTGGCACAAAGAGCACTAAATGAGGGAGGGGAAGGGATTGTAGATACTAGAGAAACATTCCCTTGTGACGTGTCTACCTCCATTGTCATTTCTGAATGTCTATGGGATGGTGAAGGAATGTAAATGATAAACAATGAGATTCTTTCCTATGAGTGGAGGAGAGTGCCTTCACTTTTTTGTTAAATTTGGTTTGAAAATTGTGTGATAAATCCTTGAGTTTAGTTTCTTCCTAAATGTATCAAGTTTTATCTTGAGAGTAGCTATCTATGAGAAAAGCTATAACATAATTGATCCAATGGTTGGGTGGAGAGTGTCTCGCCCTTCATTACTTGTAGATTGTAAAGGATTTGCCTTAAGATAAGTATCTCTTATGCATGATTATTCAATTTCTCTTTTCAACATGTTTATATCAACGTGCATTTACCATTTGGTAAATGTTTCATGGTTGTAGTTTTGATATTATTTGGTTTTTTTTATATGTATTAAATTGTGTAACAACATTGTCTAAGAAAGATAGCGTTCATAAATTCTGCTTTAAATAGGTCATGTTGGCATTTCTTATACAACTTTTTTTTTGGGAGCTTCTAGAAGCTAAAACTTGGATCATAGTGAGGGGAAATGTTATCAATTATTTGGTCCAGTTTTTAAATATGGGGTCATGAAATTTTATGAAGTATGATTAGAGTAAGTTGGGGCTTCTTAAATGAATCTTTAAATAGGTCATGTTAGAATTTATGTTATAAATATTCTTGTAAGAGGCTTTGAAAGTTGAAACTTAGACCACGGTGACGGGATATCCTACTGATCATCTGGTCCAACTTTCATAATCAGATCATGATATTTTAGGAGATATAATCACAGGAATTTGATTTTCTTGGATTATCTTAAAATCATGCATCAAATAGGTCATGTTGGAATTTGTCCTATAACATTTCTTTTGGGATGTTCCAGGAGCTAAAATTCGAACCATGGTGAGGGGAAATATTGCTAATCATCTAGTCCTATGTTAATATTTTTGGCCACAATATCTAAGGATATATAACTAGAGGAATCCAATATTCTTAGATGCTCCTAAAATCATGGATCAAACTGGTCATGCTAGCATCTAGGAGGTTTCAGAAGATGAAACTTGGATCATAGCGAGGGGAAGTATCATTAATCATCTTAATTTAGAATTAATATTCAAAATTAAGGTCAAGTTTCTTTATTCATCCATCCTTGTGATGGATTACCCAATTGAGGAGGTTGGTTTTGGTATGGCTAAAAAGTGGGAATGATAAGTTGAGGAGGACAGGTCCAAGGAGAGCACATGGGTCATGTTCAATGGTTAGGTGGATACCATCATTGAAAAGGTGCATTATGATTCGTGCTAAAAGAAGGAGGATAGTGTATACCTTTTTACTATGGGCTAGGGACTCATGCCCTCCCTTCGTTAGCAAAGTAGATATACTTCATCCCTCCTTATGCTCCTTGATACGTTTTCATTAGACATGCAAAGGCTGGACACTTGTGAGATAGATGGTTTCATTTTCCTTGCACACAGAGCATATTTCTATAAAAATTAATCGGAAATCATTTCTAGGGTGCATCTTGGTGGATCTAGAGCAGAATATGGCCTAGGAAAATTATAAGGATGGAAATTTATTTTAAAGTTTACAAAACTTGGTGAATATCACTAGTACATAATATGCAATTTGTAAAATATTTGGTAATGTTTTTATAAAATTATTCAAATTTCTAATAATTTTATAGAGCCGCTATATAAATTTTGGTGATTTTTAAGGTAAAACAATTTTATACTATAAAATTTTTAGGGAAAATGGAAATTAACGAATAATTTTTTTGGAAAAGGCATGGAAAATTATCCCACTTGCGAATATTAGCCCCTATATTTTTCCCATAATATGGCCAATGCCCTCTCTACCACCTTTTTTTTCTTAATCCACATTATGTTCATTTGTAGAGAAAAAGGATGTAAATTTTCACTTTTAAAATCCTCTACATACTGTGAATTTCATTCTTAATGGCTAGAGTAGAAGGTGAAGGACTTACTAAACCCTAGCTAGATCTACGTCTTTTTCTTGTAGCTCTAGAGCATTTTTTGAAACTTATTTTAATTTCCTCATAATTGAGCTGGTAAATATCTCCAATTGATGACATCTTGGAGGTCTCAATCAACTCTTCCCTAACCCATCATAGTAAAACTAGCTTCATGGATTCTAGATCAAAGTTGTAGTTAGATCTCCTGTAGCCCAGCTAAAATGTTTATTAAAATCATTCTAATGACACATTTGGCCCTTGAATCATTCTAAAGTATTTTTTTTTTTGTTTCCCTTCTCTTGCAATAGTCCTTGTAATTTGTGTTGAATGCTTGTTTCATCCAAGCCCATGTAGTAATTGTCCCTCCCTCTAAACTCATGAATGAGTGCAAGGTTGCATCCTTGAGGGTAGAAGGAAACAATTTAAGATTCTTCTAATCAGATGTATAATCATATGTCCTAAAATCTACAAGAATTAAATTATTAAGGTGTTAGGGTCCTCAGAAGCCATTCCATGGAAGTATGGAAGAGTAATGGGGTTGATATTTTTCATTTTACCTACCCCTTTTGTTTCTTTGATAGGAAATACTTTAGGGTGCCTATTTCTAGCCACAGTTTTACTGGGTGATGGAGGTTCTTATCCTGCTATAGGATCCTCAAAAATATTTATTTTCTCACACAAAAAAGCCCCTAAATCCTCCATAAATATAGTAGGAGGCCCATATTCACCAAAAGTGAAGGTTGATTACTTGTATAAGTTGGGATTTTAGGCAAAAAAAATCTTGAGTTATACCTAGGTCTATGAGGGATGAAATAAATTATGATTTTTCTTTCTGTGTGTTTTATAAACAAAAATACTTATGAAAATAAAATTGTGTTTTTTTTCTTCAGGAAATGAATTTAGAAAGAACAAACTTAAAGGAAAAAAATAGTACCTACTTTGACACCTCCCCGACAATGACATAAAAAGTGATGAGACTCATTATTATAACCATCATGTTTCAACTCCTAATGTTATAAACTTTAATTATCAATCTAGGGTTTGTAAAAACTTAAAGGGTAACAATACTATATGCAGAGCATGCAAATCTTTACTTAGGTTGATTTGATGCAATGAAGTGGAATTAAGATGTACAAAGACCACTATGCTACAGGAAATAATTGAAGATTTCAGTAAATAGAAAACATATATATTCTGTATTTGTAGGAAAATAAATGACTAAAATAGATACTATTATATTGCAGAGAATTAGATGACATAAAAAACTTAATATGGTTACAGGAAAGAAAAAGACAAAATGAAATCCTAATCTATTTTGTAGAAAGTAAATTTCCAAATAAATCCTTAATCTATTTTTAAGAAGTACATCTATGTTATTACAATAAATTAAATGGATAAATTAAACCCTATTCTACTTGTAATCATACAAAGAAAATGCTGAAGAATTTTGAAGGTAAATTAATCCTATTATGTTAATCAAATAGCTCAAACAACATATCTTAATCACAGGAATGAAACTATAACTATGAAAGAAAATTACGTCCTAAGTGGTCTTTGATCCTCTAAAATTCGTATTCAAGATTTACATGGCATTGTTAAGTGATGAGGAATGAAGGAAAAACTTTTCATACAATTCTAGAGTAGCTTTGAAGAAATATGTGTATTGCTACAAGATGCCCCATTTTGCTATAAGAAACATCCAAAAGAAATTTTATGGAGTCTAGGAAAAAATTTGAAGGTGTAAAATGTATTTGAAGGTTGCACAAGGGTGTGAGGGACCTTACCTAGCTCAAGCACACTCAATGAGTTGACTTATACAGGGAAGAAAAAAGACTAGAAGTTTCTTGTAGCTTAGATAGGAAGCTTTCAACACGTCAATAGCTTGCAAAAATGAAGAGCGGTGAAGGAAAAGGTGACAAGATGAATGGTGATCATTAAATCCATGAGATAATCTATTCAATTTATAATAAAATTATATCTTCAGCTAATAAAAATGAGATGGTAAAGAAATTGGCAAACTACTAATTGTGAAAAACAAAATAACAATGGAAAGGATGAGTTGAATTTATAATGGAAACTAATATTGCTTAAAGAAAACTATTTTTGCTTATCATCACAATGTACATAACTAAGCTTCAGTAAACAACTCACATATTAACCTGCAATGACGTTACGTTTCTCATGAATAAGATTTGCAAAAAATCACAACTATACTAGATGCATGGAAAGGAAATGTACAAAGGTAGGTGCTTGATCACTTGGGTTAGGCCATAACCCAAGGATATTTAGGTCCCTTGAAATAAAATTAGACTAAGAA
Source organism: Pinus taeda (assembly GCA_000404065.3). NCBI lineage: Eukaryota > Viridiplantae > Streptophyta > Pinopsida > Pinales > Pinaceae > Pinus > Pinus taeda. The sequence goes on along the minus strand of APFE030720797.1, from coordinate 92,734 downwards.
TGAATGATACTTTTCATTAAGATCAAAAAAATTTCATACATATAACATAACAACTAAAATAATAGGAAAAACTCTCATTCTCTGATAATCATTATCTTTTCTCTAGAATTTGAATCTCTACTAAGCTTCTAGGATCTCTTCTTTATACAAAATGTGAGTTGGGGGCATCCTCCTTAAATATAGGACTTCTTCCTTCCAAAAATCTTAAAAATGTGGATTTGGTCTATTAATGTACTCGAAGCCACATAGAAGTAGTAACTACTCATGAGTTATTCGAGTTGCAATTATCATATAGAAAAGAACAAGCCTCCATGATTCTATTCTTCTGGTCTCCAACATGATTTGCACAATAAATCCTCAATATCCTACACATTTATTGTATTAGGTTGCAATATATATATATAAATATCTCCTAACCATCCTATGAATACATTTTAGCTTGAAAAATACCTTATCAAAGAGTTTTAAAATGGAAAAGGATGGTTAGATGAGCCTTAAATAATACCTATTTGAGAGATCCATCATGAAGTTATGAATGTGTGCAAAATAAGGGTTCCCCCACACATACCCCTCCTCCACACAACCAAGATTATGCACACTAAAAATATAATTCATCTTGTTCAATAGTTAAAAAAGAAGCCCCTAGATTATAGAATGACAATAACATAGCTCAATTTATTATTTTAACTTTGTATATTTTGTTACTTTTTAAATTTTAGAGGACGCATATAAACTTTGAATTGAGATTGAATGAGATCTAACATTTCCCTCATATTGTGCATGACAATCTTGATGCAACTAAAGGTTGCAAAGAAAAAAATTGGATCACTTAAATATACTTGAACTTTGTAGTTAGAGGCATAATTTCACATATCCCTTCCAACTATGTAATTGTGAACTTTGCTAATACCTATACTCTTGTAGCTTTTGTTTATTAATATTGTTAATGGGTATTTCCTATGAAGAAAATTGACATCCATTTGAATGAAATTTCATTAGAACCTTGAAGGGGCTCATGAACTAATGGTTATTACATTTTTCTGGGCCAAATGAAGTGATTAACTATCTACACAATGCCTCAATCATTATTGGACAATAATCCACTGAAACAATTATACAATTTTTCCTAATGCATTGTCGATTTATTTTTAATGATAGCTTATTATGCATATATTGGTGATTTTCTGATTATAGGGTAAACAACCTAAGTATGATAATGAAGCAATGCATGCTCTATCCATAATAATGACCATAGGAATGAATGTTCACAATGTTGGTTTAACACTATAAGGTTCATTAGAGGATATATGTATGTAAGTATATATGTATGTATGTATGTATGTATGTAGACACACACACACCTTCAATTCGTTTGAATTGGTTAAGGAAAGTGCACTCTCCAAGACCTGTCAAGGGAATTACCTATTATGCATATTCTTTCCATAGGGTACTATTATTAATATAGTGGCTAATAAATATCACCCATGTGTTGACAGTGCTGGACCCACCAACATTCAAGGGATCTCTCTGGTATGTAGTCCTAACTAGACCCCACACCATTTGGTGTAGGAGTCTCATCTGGTATGATGGCTCAGTTTCCATTATCTTAAATATTTGACTTAGCTCTTGCTTGTTAGCACATGAGATTGGTTTACTTAGTCTTTGAATAGTTGGGTTCATTTACCTGGTGAATGCATAGTGCCACTTGTGTCAAAGTTCTTCCACTGTAGAGGGAGAGAGTGGAAGTGAGTCTCAAGTTGAAACAGAATAGTACCAACTCTATTAGAGAAACACATCACAATAGGACATGCACAACTTCTGGTAGAGTATTCCACACAGATGTGATAGTCACAAATACAAGGTGAACAAATAGCATGTACAACACTTAGCAGAATAGTCCACACGAGTGAAATGGGTGTTATAACAAGTTTACAAGAATTAATTTTTCGAGTGTCCGATGAGATAACCCACAAGGGCGAGACATTGTTAGCAACTGATACAACACATTTCCAATAGCATATGTACTAAAACAACCGAAATAGTTCAACTATATTAATATAGGTTAAAGAAACATGCATTACAAGTGTCGAAAGAATAGTCTTACAAACGTATACAATACATGTGCGAAAACGTGTTGGCCTGATTCTACTATGGGGATTCATGCATAGTTGTTTGGTGATGTAGAAACCCTGAAGGATATTCTTAGGATCCTTGGAAGACCGGAAGATTAAATTCAGCTATCGCACAGATGCATCAATCTCTATGTTCAACAAATGAATATCAAATTAGGAAGAAGGAATTATTACCTTGAGTCTTGGTGTGGTGTTGGTGGAGAGCACAGTGTAGCTAAGTGGAAGACCCTCGAGCTAGCTCCAGATCAAAACCTCCACATTGATAAGACAAAGATAATATCACACCATAAAACCTTGATAAAAAATGCATAAACATATAAAGATATCTAGTTGCATATATCTAAGCCATTCATAATAATGACATTGCATGAACATATAAACAAGTTATACTACCAACATCGCAGAGTGGACAACACAATTGCAGTTCTGTATTGATGTAGAAAAGAATGATTACAACCATCGGTTGTATCATCCTTCCCTTACTCCTCCAGCTCATATCTCTCTCTCCCTTCTTAACCTCTTCTAATGCCTTAGTGAGAGACTTTGCTCAACAGTCAAATAGGCAATCATTTCAAATGGTTTGACCTCTTCCACAATGGCCCTAGCCTTGCATATATAGAAATTGAGGATAGGGTTTCCAAGTCCTTCATGAGTTCCATTATGCAAAAGCAGTGATGTTTCCATGCCTTTGTGTTCTTTCACATTTGTAGACTCCATTAGGAATTACTAATTTCTCCAAACATGTAGAGTTCTGATGTTTCCTTGCTTTTGTGAGCTAACATAGGAGAGAATATCGGGATATTTCTTAGTCAACTTGTTCCCTTGACCCATAGAAACTCATTTAGGGTCACTAACGCTCTTCCCGAGGTAACATACAAAGTAACCCTAGGCACTAACGCACCCTTAGCCTTGCTAGGAAGCTTTAGAACACAGGTTGTTAGTGCCTAGACATCGTTAGCTTGCCAACTGGGCCAGTGAACTTGGTCAGTCCTTTAGTCATCATGTATTTCTCCTCTAAGTTGGTGAGTAGGTCATTTTCCTATATAACAAATGCCCCCTAAAGTGTGATATTTAACTGTCTTTTTAATTTGGAAAAATGAGAGAGGATCAGAGCTTCAGGTGGTACGAGAAACATAATACAACATATATATATATATATATATATATATATATTATATATATATATATATATATATATATATATATATATATATATATAACAACTAAAATCACGTCTTGAGTCAGGCATTCCCACGTTCAGTAGCTATGTCAGAGTGATTTTCTCAATAAAGAGATATAATGATGTTGGCCACCAATAAGCACAATTTGAAACCTGTGTCACAATAGGATCATTCTGATGAGCTCTCTCCAAAAGACAATAAACACAACTTGGGAGAGGAAACAAGGTTGAGTGATGTAAGCCTCTACTCGAGGTCTTGATTTCTGCTTCACCGCAACACCGCAGATCAATACATGTAAATAAAATCGTTGAGGTTCAACATGCATGAAATCATCTGATTACAAGTCAATAATGGAGATTGTTAATGGATGCGAGGATGGCCTCCAATATTGGTGATGGTTTGCAAGATGCACAATACAACATAGTGAGTGTGAATAATGTTTTTTTCATTGAACACTCATAGAATTGTTTAACTAGGAGCCAATAATAAAAACCCCTGACCAAACAGAAGGTAACCTGCCATTATGTCTGCAAGTTCCAAAGGACTAAAGTGTTTCTAGGTCTTCTTCCTAGATAGAGTGTTGAAGTCCATATGAAGAGACCTGTCGAAAGGTAGGCAATATTGTGTCCTACATCAGTCAACATAAAACAGGACAAGAATTATTATTTTTTGAGGAATCTTTTGAGCATTGGGTCAAAGCGACAGAGGGCATGGTAAAAGGATATGCTTGATGGTTTAATGGAGGAAATAGAAGAGAATGGCTTTCACTTGAACAATAAAAGGCATGAAACAACGGTTTTAACCATGCAGCACAAGACTCATGAACACCAAAGAGTGTTAGGAAACAAATATGCAAGAACATCGGGGTATATAGGTTGACCTCATAGGATGGTAAGGTTCATATTGAGAGGTCGTCACAAGGAATGTTTATCTAAGGGAGTGCTATGTTCAAGGGAGCAACTGCTGCCAAAAAACTCTTTTCAAAATAGTGAACAAAAAGCAATTGTATTGTCCACTTTCCCCATTTGATTAGTTTAGTGAATCCAGATAGGTAAACTCATTGGTCTTTTCATGTTTTAAGAGTCTGAAAAGATCATAAAAGAATGAATCTATCCCCTATCTGATGAGTTTAATGAGTCCAGTCAAGAAAAATCATTGGTCTTTTCATGTTTCAAGAGTCTAAGAATATCGTAAAGAGAAACTCCATTCCTCATATGTTTAATCTAATGACTCAAGATGGGACAAATCGGTGATCTTTTCATATCTCGAGAGTCTAAAAAGATCATAAAGAACAACTCGAGGGTGGTCCATTTTTTATAGTTGTTAACTAGGTGAAACAAAGGTTTAATAGTATACTCGAAAAGGTTCCTTTTCCATAACTTAATCTATTGAGTCCGAATAAAGAGAAACCTATGGTCAATAGATTTTTTCCTCTATTTGTTTACGAGTATGTGGAGATGGAGTAAACTTGATATTTGTTGAGAAATTTTAATGAGTCACGTAATGACAAACTCAATAGACCTTCATCGAATTTTAACCAATGAAATGAAGAAAACTCGAGGTATATTTTTCAGTTTAATGAGCAAGGAAAAAGAGGTAAAAGAACTACTCATTCCTTCTTCGTAGATTTAACGAGCCTGTAGAAGGGAAAAACTCAGGGATTTTTCTATTTAAGAGAATGAAAGAGTCTCAAAAAGAAAGCGTTCATATCTTCATCGTAGAAGTTTAATAAGCCCAACGATGAAAACTCGGGGTTTTTTCGATTTAATGAGCGAGAAAAGTTCCTAAAAAGAATGCTTAGAGCTTCTTCAAAAATTTTTAATGAGCCTGAAGAAGGAACTCGGGGTTTTTTCGATTTTATGAGGGATAAAAAGTACCTAAAAAGAATGTTGGGTCGATCTTTTTTAGTTTAGTGAGCTAGAAAAAAGGAGAAAAAGAGTTGCTCAGACCGTCATCGTAGGTGTTTAATGAGCCCCGTGATGAAAAACTCAGGTATTTTTTAGTTGAAGAGCAAAAAAAAATCCCATAAAAGAAAGTGCTCATTGAGAATCGAATATGGTCAGTTTTGTCATTCAACCCTGAAAGTCCTTTCATCAAAACATGAGCAATTTCTGCCAATATGGGGTCATGGCACCTGATAAGTATCATAGGAAATGGACTAATTCTACTTTAATGGCTTCAATTAAGGTAATTCATGTCTCCAAAGTGACTATAAGGGAGTTCTTGAGGCTCCACTTTCACAATTTGCATCATTTGAGAGCTGTGAGAGTGGTTTGGAGCTAAAGATGAGCAGATTTTCCATGGACGATTGTGGGCGATCCGGGCGAACATTCGACTTGTTGTTTGTCCTAGGTAGATGCTAAAACCCTTATCTTGCATTATTCAACCTTTTTTTACCTTATTCTGGGATGGAGTTTTAGATATTTGGGGAGCTCTAGTTCATTTATTGCACCTAACACCCCCTTCCAGGCCTATAGGGAGCGTTAAATTCCCTTTATGACTTGGGTGAGGGCGTTAATCCTCCATGTTTTTGACAAGGGGGGCGTTAGTGCTTGAGGGCACACTCTAAAAGCCCAACAAGTGTTTTATTGAGATTTTTTACCCTATTTTCACTGATTTTTGGGTTGATTTGTGCAGGTTTTGAGCCAATATGATTAGTCTATGGAGAGAACGAGCCCATGATCGACTGGAATTGCTTATGTGTAATGATTCGACTTGTATACTTGCATTCACTGATGTGGTTTGATGAAGTATGCATAGTTGGACTTGATGAAAGGTTAGTAGGACCTTTTGAGCTGGATTATTCAGCGTTGGGATGAACATGAACAAGTGTTCAGGATTGGAGACCACGAGCTTGCTATTGATCGAGATGACATATATTTCTTAACAGGTTTGTAGTGCAGAGGAGCATGGGAAAAATTGACCAGTGGTAGGCTCAATCCCTGATCCCTTTAGAGCTGGTTTGAGCTTATAGTATCCATGAGAGTGGACTCATGAGCAACAGAGTCACTATAGAGTAGATCATATCCAGGTGTATGAGGGCCATTTTATAGATGGTTGTGCGCTTAACGGGATCTAAAAGTCCCCATGTCATGGAAAAGGCCCAACTGTTGCTTGTCGTTGACTGTGTATAGCCACATATCTTCAACTCATGCGAGGTGGTGCTTCATCAGTTGAAGGTAGAGTTGACTGCATGTAAGACCTAGAACCGCAGAGTTTTTGTTACGGTACCCTCATTGTATCCTTCATGCTTGAGAGGTTTCCAGTTATGCGACCATGGATGTGCTTAGGTCCAGTTGATTTGAGGGAGCCTAGGTAGAGGTGATGGGCATCGCTTGATCCTCGCATAGGAGGAGGAACCATCCAGCTTTTTTTCGAGGAGGATTTCTTCGAATGGCTCAGTGGTCAAATTGTGATGATAGATGACTATGCTTATGAGGGCATGGACTTCACAGGTGATACAGACTTGATTATTCCGCTTGTTACAAATTGGGGGCCTCAAGTTAAGAAGGTTTATTTGAGTACTTAAAGTATTTTTAAGCTTTGGAATGTTTATGTAATGTTTTTTCTGATTTTATGGGTGAAAAAGTATTGACATGAAGCTTTTTTCTTGGCGCAGATGTGGCGCTGGTGTGACTTGCAGGCAAGCCTCACCAAGTGAGGTGAAGTGACCAACTACACAAAGTGGGGCAGGATGTTGATAGTCTTTGTGAGGTTCTAAGGAACCTAGAGGGCTTGAGCATGGGTATGATCCCCCTTCCTATGAGGGAGATTCCTGCTCACATGCAGTGACACACATTTGGTGTGCCTGAGCAGTTTCTTGTTCCTCTTTGGGGGGTAGCTAGAGTTGTATTGTATTTTCATGAGCAATAGGCTCTATTAGCAGGCGCATGGTATAGCTAGCAAGTGTTTATATCTAGGCTTATTAGCCATTTTGTACATAAAACACCCAAGTTTTGGGGAAATTTTTGATGTAAAAGATAGTATTCGATATATATATATATAACTATTTTGGTATTTGATGATGTAGATGTTGTTTAAGTGTTTTTGTAAGATTTTAACTGTGTAAACTTTTTCTTTCATACATGGATCTATAATAAATGAGACAAATGCTAATCTAACACATAGTTTTCCAATGGATCAACAATTGTATTAAATTCTCGAGGAATGTGTTCATATGTAATAAAATCAAATTGGCGTTCCAAGAGTTGTACCCTTAAGTAATGACGTAACAAGATTGGACTATGAGCGCGATAATGATTTGTCAACTGCATAATAACAAGCTGAGAGTCTAACCTGAACACCAGATTGGAGATGTCCCTTGATGAAACTTCAGTGAGAAGTGAAATTATAGACATGTACTCAGGAATATTGTTGGTGGCAATGCTAAGAAAGACTCCCCTAGAAAAGAGCAGTTCCGACTCAAGTGTGTAAATGACCCAAGTAGCTGATGAAATGTGTCATGTGTGATGACTGGAACCATCCATGTATCCTAGATATGCTAAGGGTAATGAAGACGTCTATACATGAAGAAATATGTATGAGACAAACACTTCAAAAAATACCAAAAAATCTAGTCACATCAAAAAGAAGAAAAACTTATAAATACATAAAATTACAAAGCACATGCCTAGTTTAGTACTAGGAATAATACATTTTTAGATAGAGCCCGTTTCGGGGCTTAGTGAGCAGGACTCCTTCCTAGTCTTGAAGCTCATATGCCCCTTTTGAGAGGGCTTTCGTGATGACATATGGACCGAGTGATAAGGGTTGAATCGTTCCTTCCCCGAAGAGGTAATGGCTTTTATCGTAGAGTAAAACAAGATCTAACTCTTGGTAAGAATGAGGCTCGACCTTTTTGTCATACTGGGCTTTGACCCGACACTTGTGGGCTTCGAGTGCTAATTCGACATCTTAACAGGTTTCATCTAGTTCATTTCAGTATAGAAAGCACTCTTCATCGATAGTGGTGTCTAGTAAGAGTTCAACAATGATTTGTAAGGAAGGAATATAACACTCGATTGGTAAAATTTCTTCCAGGACATAAGCTAGTTGAAAAGGTGTGAAGTCGGTAGCAATTTTTACTCAAGTTCAATATTCCCATAGTGCAGGATATAAAATTCCATGCCAGTGGGTTTTATGATTCCCTACTAACCTGTAGATCATGGTATTTAAGATGCCATTGACAACTTCTACTTGGCCATTAGTTTGGGGGTAGTAGGGGAATAATTGATCCTGCTGAAAACCTAGCAACGATGTCAATTCAGACATAATGTGATTCTAAAAATGAGACCCATGGTCTGTAACAATCATGTGGGGCACACTGAAGTGACAAATGATTTGATTGAACAAGAATAGTGTCACAGTTTCTCCATCGGTCGGAATAGTGGGAAGAGCTTCGGCCAATTTCATGAAATAGTCCCTATGATAATCTAGTTGTGTCTAGTAGAGGAAGTGGGGTTGCAAGTTACAATGTTTATCCCCCATTTGGAAAAGGGTCCGGTGAAGATAACCGGGTATAGTAGGGCCAGAGGAGCACACATTTTCTTTGCAAACACTTGATACTAGATAGCCTTGATACAATCTTTGAACAAGGTTGGGTAGTAGTGATCTACGCATAAAATTTTCTGAGTAGTAGATATGGCAGAAAGATGAATGCCACATGCCCAAGCATGGTAGTCATTTAAAACATGTTTTTCCTCTTCTTGAGTGAGGAAATGTCGAAGAATTGTATCAACACCATGGAAATATAAAGTATCGTTGAGCACTAAATAGTGTTGTGCTTGGTAGCAGATGTGAGGACGGTCACTTGATGATAGTTCAGGGTGGAAACGTTGTGCTTGGAGGTAGAAAATAATTTCACCATACCAAGGGTCAGTAGAGTCAATCAGATAGATAGCTTCCTCTAGAAGGGGATCATAGGCTATCTCGTTTGGATCAACAATGGGAAGATCCAAATAAAGTTCAGTGAATATTAAGGAATTTTTCGCCTTGGAAGCAGTGAAAACCAAATCAAATTGTTGGAGAACTACTATCCATTTGGAATATTTCCCTCCAATGACTTGACGAGACAAAATGTGTCTTATGGGATTCTCCAAAGCGATGATGGTAGTATGTCACAGAAGTATGTAATGTCAGAATCGATTGATAGTGAAGACAACTGCCAAGGATAACTTTTCAATGTGTGAATATCTACATTCGGGCCTAGCCAGGCCTTTTGACAAATAATATATGACATGCTCACTTAGGTCATCATGAATTTGAACCAAGACCATTTCTAGAGAGGATAGAATTGCTGCTAGATAGAGGAGAAAGTCGCACCCATAGTTGGGAGCACTAAGTAGTGGGTCTAATATAAGTGCCCTTTTCAAGGCATAATGATCATTGAGATTCATCATCCCACAAGTACAACACTCCCTTCTTAATTAGGTGCATAAATCATTCATCAACTCATCATAATTTATGATGAACCATCGTAACAAGTTTACTTTCCCCTACAAACGTTGGAGATGCAAAATGGATTGTGGTTCAAGAAATTGAGTAATCGCCTTTACTTTGTCTGGATCAACCCTAATCCTATACTTGGAGACAATGAAACCAACTAGGCATCCAAAACCAACAAATAAAACACATTTATGTGTATTGAAACATATGTTATAGAACCGACACTTAAGAAAAATCGCTCGTAAATTATCTAGGTATTGCACTAGCTTCTTGGAATGGGATGTAAGGTCATCCAATTAAGCTTGAATGGTATGTTTGGTATCGTGAAATACATATCCCATGGCCTTTTGAAATGTTGCTCCAACATTCTTTAAACCGAATTGGAGTTTTTGATAGGCAAAGTTTCCCCAAGGGAAAATAAGGCAGTTTTGTGCTAGTCTGCTAGTTTTATGGCAATCTGGTGTAACTTGAGAAACCATCCATGAATGAGAAGGATTCACAACTAGCATAGTCATTGATAATTTGTTTGATGAATGGTGTCATATAATTATCCTTCAGACACGTGGTGTTCAAGTCTCGATAGTTGACACATACACAGATGGTACCTTGTTTCTTATCAACAGGAACTAGATTGGAAACCCATTCCAATAAGGGAATGGGGTAGACGAAACTAGCACGTAACAGTTTTTCCACCTCAGTCTTGATGGCTTCTGTTTTGCGAGGGTGGACTAGTCTAACCCTTTGGTGGACAAGCTTGGCATTATCACATATCTTGATCTCATGCTCGAAAATAGATGGATCTATGTCGGGAATTTCCTCGTAAGAACAAGGAAATACATTGTTGAATTCCTTAAAAAGGAAGGTGAAGCTTGAAATTTCCTCAGGAGTGAAATCGACTCCAACCTGGATGTTTTCTACCATGCCTCTCTTCATATAAATGTTACTATTTTTGTATTTGATGATGTGAATGTTTTTAAGTGTTTTTATGAAATTTTAACTGTGTAAATTTTTACTTTCATACATGGCTCTATAATAAATGAGACAGATGCTAATCTAACACATAGTTTTCCAATGGATCAACAATTGTATTAAATTCTCGAGGAATGTGTTCATATGTAATAAAATCAAATTGGCGTTCCAAGAGTTGTACCCTTAAGTAATGACATAACAAGATTGGACTATGAGCGCGATAATGATTTGTCAATTGCATAATAACAAGCTGAGAGTCTAACCTGAACACCAGATTGGAGATGTCCCTTGATGAAACTTCAGTGAGAAGTGAAATTACAGACATGTACTCAAGAATATTGTTGGTGGCAATGCTAAGAAAGACTCCCCTAGAAAAGAGCAGTTCCGACTCAAGTGTGTAAATGACCCAAGTAGCTGATGAAATGTGTCATCTGTGATGACTGGAACCATCCATGTATCCTAGATATACTAAGGGTAATGAAGACGTCTATACATGAAGAAATATGTATGAGATAAACACTTCAAAAAATACCAAAAAATCTAGTCACATCAAAAAGAAGAAAAACTTATAAATACATAAAATTACAAAGCACATGCCTAGTTTAGTACTAGGAATAATACATTTTTAGATAGAGCCCGTTTCGGGGCTTAGTGAGCAGGACTCCTTCATAGTCTTGAAGCTCATATGCCCCTTTTGAGAGGGCTTTCGTGATGACATATGGACCGAGCGATAAGGGTTGAATTGTTCCTTCCCCGAAGAGGTAATGGCTTTTATTGTAGAGTAAAACAAGATCTAACTCTTGGTAAGAATGAGGCTTGACCTTTTTGTCATACTGGGCTTTGACCCGACACTTGTGGGCTTCGAGTGCTAATTCAACATCTTAACAGGTTTCATCTAGTTCATTTCAGTATAGAAAGCACTCTTCATCGATAGTGGTGTCTAGTAAGAGTTCAACAATGATTTGTAAGGAAGGAATATAACACTCGATTGGTAAAATTTCTTCCAGGACATAAGCTAGTTGAAAAGGTGTGAAGTCGGTAGCAATTTTTACTCAAGTTCAATATTCCCATAGTGCAGGATATAAAATTCCATGCCAGTGGGTTTTATGATTCCCTACTAACCTGTAGATCATGGTATTTAAGATGCCATTGACAACTTCTACTTGGCCATTAGTTTGGGGGTAGTAGGGGAATAATTGATCCTGCTGAAAACCTAGCAACGATGTTAATTCAGACATAATGTGATTCTAAAAATGAGACCCATGGTCTGTAACAATCATGTGGGGCACACTGAAGTGACAAATGATTTGATTGAACAAGAATAGTGTCACAGTTTCTCCATCGGTCGGAATAGTGGGAAGAGCTTCGGCCAATTTCATGAAATAGTCCCTATGATAATGTAGTTGTGTCTAGTAGAGGAAGTGGGGTTGCAAGTTACAATGTTTATCCCCCATTTGGAAAAGGGGCCGGTGAAGATAACCGGGTGTAGTAGGGCCAGAGGAGCACACATTTTCTTTGCAAACACTTGATACTAGATAGCCTTGATACAATCTTTGAACAAGGTTGGGTAGTAGTGATCTGCGCATAAAATTTTCTGAGTAGTAGATATGGCAGAAAGATGAATGCCACATGCCCAAGCATGGTAGTCATTTAAAACATGTTTTTCCTCTTCATGAGTGAGGCAATGTCGAAGAATTGTATCAACACCATGGAAATATAAAGTATCGTTGAGCACTAAATAGTGTTGTGCTTGGTAGCAGATGTGAGGACGGTCACTTGATGATAGTTCAGGGTGGAAACGTTGTGCCTGGAGGTAGAAAATAATGTCACCATACCAAGGGTCAGTAGAGTCAATCAGATAGATAGATTCCTCTAGAAGGGGATCATAGGCTATCTCGTTTGGATCGACAATGGGAAGATCCAAATAAAGTTCAGTGAATATTAAGGAATTTTTCGCCTTGGAAGCAGTGAAAACCAAATCAAATTGTTGGAGAATTACTATCCATTTGGAATATTTCCCTCCAATGACTTGACGAGACAAAATGTGTCTTATGGGATTCTCCAAAGCGATGATGGTAGTATGTCACAGAAGTATGTAATGTCAGAATCAATTGATAGTGAAGACAACTGCCAAGGATAACTTTTCAATGTGTGAATATCTACATTCGGGCCTAGCCAGGCCTTTTGACAAATAATATATGACATGCTCACTTAGGTCATCATGAATTTGAACCAAGACCATTTCTAGAGAGGATGGAATTGCTGCTAGATAGAGGAGAAAGTCGCACCCATAGTTGGGAGCACTAAGTAGTGGGTCTAATATAAGTGCCCTTTTCAAGGCATAATGATCATTGAGATTCATCATCCCACAAGTACAACACTCCCTTCTTAATTAGGTGCACAAATCATTTCATCAACTCATCATAATTTACGATGAACCATCGTAACAAGTTTACTTTCCCCTACAAACGTTGGAGATGCAAAATGGATTGTGGTTCAAGAAATTGAGTAATCGCCTTTACTTTGTCTGGATCAACCCTAATCCTATACTTGGAGACAATGAAACCAACTAGGCATCCAAAACCAACAAATAAAACACATTTATGTGTATTGAAACATATGTTATAGAACCAACACTTAAGAAAAATCGCTCGTAAATTATCTAGGTAATGCACTAGCTTCTTGGAATGGGATGTAAGGTCATCCAATTAAGCTTGAATGGTATGTCTGGTATCGTGAAATACATATCCCATGGCCTTTTGAAATGTTGCTCCAACATTCTTTAAACCGAATGGGAGTTTTTGATAGGCAGAGTTTCCCCAAGGGAAAATAAGGCAGTTTTGTGCTAGTCTGCTGGTTTTATGGCAATCTGGTGTAACTTGAGAAACCATCCATGAATGAGAAGGATTCACAACTAGCATAGTCATTGATAATTTGGTTGATGAATGGTGTCTTATAATTATCCTTCAGACACGTGGTGTTCAAGTCTCGATAGTTGACACATACACAGATGGTACCTTGTTTCTTATCAACAGGAACTAGATTGGAAACCCATTCCATTAAGGGAATGGGGTAGACGAAACTAGCACGTAACAATTTTTCCACCTCAGTCTTGATGGCTTCTGTTTTGCGAGGGTGGACTAGTATAACCCTTTGGTGGACAAGCTTGGCATTATCATATATCTTGATCTCGCTCGAAAATAGATGGATCTATGTCGGGAATTTCCTCGTAAGAACAAGGAAATACATTGTTGAATTCCTTAAAAAGGTAGGTGAAGCTTGCAATTTCCTCAGGAGTGAAATCGACTCCAACCTGGATGTTTTCTACCATGCCTCTCTTCATATAAATGTTACTATTTTTGTATTTGATGATGTGAATGTTTTTAAGTGTTTTTATGAAATTTTAACTGTGTAAATTTTTACTTTCATACATGGCTCTATAATAAATGAGACAGATGCTAATCTAACACATAGTTTTCCAATGGATCAATAATTGTATTAAATTCTTGAGGAATGTGTTCATATGCAATAAACTCAAATTAACGTTCTAAGAGTTGTACCCTTAAGTAATGATTTAACAAGATATGATTACAAATGTGATAATGATTTGTCAATTGCATAATAACAAGCTGAGAGTCTAACCTGACCACAAGATTGGAGATGTCCCTTGATGACACTTCAGTGAGAAGTGAAATTGATCTGAATTGGATCCTAAAGCTCTCTATGTTTTCATGATTGTTTCAAATTATGCTAAAAGATTCAAATCCTAGAAAAGATCGAAGCTATCAGAACGAATCCTCATAACAATTGCAGTTGTGGCCAGAGCAGAGCAACGAGGACCCTCGGTCGAGCGTGCAGACCATTGGCCCATGGTAAAGTACAATGCCACAAAACTGGCAAAACTAGAGGCCATATCAAGAAATGGAGGTGGATTCTGATACATGATTAGCACTAATCGCATATCACAGGGCGTTCCCCTTAGTGAAGGAAAGCCCTAAACGCTCGAACCCGAAAATGCTATAAAACTCAGAAAAGTAACTATTTCGGTTCTATAGTGTGCATTCCCCAAAACTGGCAAGATATTAGAAGGCTTCGAGGTGGTAAGCAGTTTTGTGTGAGTCCCGCCTGATGCCACACATTGAGTGACACATGTCCGGCGGAAGAGAGAGAAAACCATCGCATCGAATGTGTAAACTCCGTACGACTTATCTGCCCTATATGAAGGATGACTATAGCATCTGGGGGGTCCATATTGACTGTGGAGATATGTCCCAATGACTGACCGGATTTGATAGGTCAAAAATCAAGATGACATGGATTTGAAGTTCGACGTGGATGATGAGTTGGCAAATGATTGATGTTCGCGGGCAATCTTGAAGCAAATAGATTTAACAGCTATTCGAGTATGATTCAGTGAATCTGACACCCTGTTGGTTAGCAAACAGGTGGCCACCTCCCTACGAGGAATTACCCAGTGATGATGATGCAGAGCAGAAGAATTCAAATGGACAGAAGAAAGGAAACCAGAAATCTAGGAAGCAGAAATGAGCAGTTGAAGAGCAGACTGGATTTAAAGCCATCAACTAATAGAAGCAGAAGAACAAGAGGCAGGCAACGAAGAGATGCAGAAATCTAATAGCAGATAACATATAGTAGAAGCCAAGTTGACTTGAAGGCAACATTGAGCCAGACATAGCCAGAGAGAGTCAAAGAGTCTGTGTACTCCATTGAAGGCTTGAGAGGTTCAAGCAAGCTCCTCAATACAGGCCTGTCATACTACTGTGACCGTCAGAGGTCAAGTTTCAGAAAGGATTGTCTATGCACTCCATTCTGTTAGTGAGACTCAGATTGAGCTCACTGTTGTAAAAACTCTACTTGAAAGCATAATAGAGGGGCCACGACTGAAACGCTAGACTAGGAAACGTAGCCTAGGAGAATTGGGTGAACTCCTTATTAAACTTGTTTTGTTTACATGTTTGACTATTATGTTTTCTCTTATTGCCTCAGTGTCTATGTATTATAGAAATATTATTGATCCATTGCATAAGTAACATAGGCACATCCATGCACGAGTCTGTAATACCTTTCATTCTTTATCTTGGATAAATTCTAGATCAAGTGGTATCGTAGCTTAGGTTTGCTAATGTTAGACAAGGTTGTCTTGGATTTTTTTGTTGAATTCTAACTAGATAAAATCTTAAATTAGGAGAAGGAGAATTGACTGAAACTAACCCGGAAATTAGAAGAGTGTATTCTAAGACGAAAACGTCAGAAGAAATTCCCTTGGAATCAGACCCCCAATTCATGGGTAGTTTTATGACCCTGAAATCCATGGTGGAGGAAATGTATAGGGACTATAAGAAACATAGATATGAAGATTCGTCAAGCTCCAAGAAAGATAAAGGAGTAGAATAATCTCTCCTCCATGACCACTCGAATGGAAAAGGGAAAGAAGAAAATTTTCTGATTCCTCCTAATAGCCTTGAACATAACAAGAAGACATATTAGGTTAAATTAGATGTAAAATTTTATTTACCAATATATGATGGAGAGTTGAATGCAGAGAAGTTGGATAATTGGATCAGACAAATTGGTGTTTATTGCAGAGTGTAGAGCATTGATTCAAACAAGAGTAAGATTTACCTGGCTAGCCTGCACCTTGGAGGCACTACTTTGGTATGGTGGGAAGGCAGGACACAAGCTGACATGAAGAAACATGGTAATATTCTTTCTGTCTGGAGTGAATTTGGTTCTACAATTAAAAAGCAATTCTATCCACTAGCCTACATGCAGCAAGCCATGATGAGCTAGCAAACTCTTCAACAACTAAAAGGGAAAAGTGTAAAAGGTTACACTCAAGAATTTAGGAAAAGATCTTTGATTCTAGGAATTTCTTTAGAATCACCTGAGACTCTGTTGAAGTACATAGGTGGTCTACATAGCTACATGAGGCACACTATCCTCATGTTTAATCCCACTAGCATAGATGAGGTATCCATTCAGGCTACACATCTAGAAGTTAGAGGTAAGAATGGGAATCCAAAAGTTGGGGGATCATCCGAACCCACTGCAAGCAAAAATAAGGAGAAAAGAAAACAAAAATGGAAAGAGAGGAAGAAAAACAGTGTACAGAAGAGAAATTCCTCATGCACTCACTGTAAGAAGGATGGGCATGATGATGACCACTATTGGATTCTGCATCTGGAGTTGAAACCTAAGAAGTTTGAGGGCGAGAAGAAGAAGACTGTTGTAGCTATTCAAAAAGATTTGGGGTCAAACTCAGGAGATGAAGCAATAATCGCAGCCACAAGTATAAAAGGTAAAAATTCTGAAGCATCCACTAGTAATTATTCACAATCTATTGATAATGAAGAAAATGAGAGAAAAAGACGTGAGCTTTTTCATATTCGAGTTATTTCCAATCATTAAAAGATTGATACTTTGTTTGATAGTGGCTCACAAGTAAAGTTAGTTTCTGAAGCAATTGTAAACAAGTTGGGATTACTAACCACACCTCAGAAGAAACAATATCCATTAGGTTGGCTATGTGATAAAGAAAATCTACAAGTGACTAGATAATGTAAACTTAAGTTTTCTTTTGGGTCAGCATTTGTAGATGAGGTTGAGTTAGATATAGTTCCTTTGGATATATGTGGATTGGTTTAGGAAGTCCTTACTTGTATGATAGAAAATATATTTTCTATAGAGTTGAGAACAAGTATCTACTCTTTAAATATGGAATCGAATAAATTGTAAGAGCTCATAAGCTCAAGAATAATTATACTCTCATAAACTCAGGGTAGATGAAACGAATTGTAAATTCATGCAAACAATTTTTACTGAAGGTTGTAAAGGAAAAGAAACCTAATAAAACCAATGTATTTGAGAACTGTGATGCTAAACAACAAGCTGATTTAGAGGTTTTTCAAAATATGATGTATTGTTTCAAGAACCTAAAGGTATGACACCCAGAAAGGAAATAGTGCATGATATTAATTTGCAGCAAGATGCTCCATTGCCTAACATCAGAATGTACAGGTTGTCTGCTTTAGAGAATGAAGAAAGAAAGAAGCAGGTACAGGAGTTGCTCGAGAAGGGGTTCACCAGGCCTAGCACATCACCACGTGGGTATCCAGTTGTTTTGGTGAAAAAGAAAGATGGGCTGTGGAGAATGTGCATTGATTACCGAGCACTGAATAAGATAACGATAAAAAATCAGTATCCCCTTCCTCGCATAGATGATCTATTAGATCAGTTAAAAGAAGTTGTTTATTTTTCCAAGTTAGACTTGCATAGTGGCTATCATTAGGTCATAGTTGCATAACAAGATGCATGGAAGACTTCTTTCAAAACAAAGCAAGGATTGTATGAGTCGCTGGTTATGCCTTTTGGCTTAACTAATGCTCCTACTACTTTCATGAGAGTAATGAATGATGTACTGAGACCTTTTCTTGATGATTTTTTAATTCTATATCTGGCTAACATTCTTATATTTAGCAAAACGTGGGAAGAACATTTAAAGCATGTTAAGCAGACACTATATGTTTTGAAAAGAGAAAAACTTTATGTTAAACTCTCAAAATGTGAATTTGGAAAAACACCTTTGAATTATTTGGGACATATAGTAGGGGTGGTGAATTGAAGATAGATCCCTCTAAGGTTGCAGTCATTGTAAACTGGCCTAACCCAAATCTTCTATAGAGGTTAGAAGCTTCTTAGGAGCATCACAATATTGGAGAAAGTTTATTCCTAACTTTTCCTTAATTGTAGCTCCCTTACATGCTTTAACGAGCTTGAACAAGGTGTTTCAGTGGGGATGCAAACAACAGAAAGCCTTCGACACCTTGAAAGAAAAGATTAGTATAGCACCAATACTAGCACTGCCTGATCTTCAAGACCATTTGAGATTGAAACAGATGCCAGTGACTATGCCATGGGAGCAGTGTTGATGCAGCATGGTAAACCCATATGTTATCATTCTGAGACATTTAATTTTGTAGTAATGAACTATCCTACATATGATAAAGAACTGTATGCATTAGTATAGAGTGTGAAAAAGTGGAAACATTACTTAAAAGGAAAAGAGGTAGTTATACATATTGATTATCAACCACTTCAATATCTACACTCCCAAACTAAGTTGTAGCAATCAAGACACTATAGATGGATGGGTTTTCTACAATAGTTTCATTTAGTCATTAGATATA
>APFE030720797.1:61490-73430 GCA_000404065.3 Pinus taeda | reverse complement strand
TTTCCATGGACTTTGTTGGAGGACTGCCTAAATCTAGGAAAGGTCATGACTATTTATATGTTGTTGTGGATAGGTTCAACAAAATGTGTATTTTAATACCTTGTGACACCTGAACAAACTACAAAGTTATTCTTTCAGCATGTATGTGTTCATTTTGGATTACCCACTTCCATAATATCTGATCAAGATACCCGATTTGTTGGGAAATTTTGGTCAAGCTTGTGGGAATTGATAGACACCATGCTAAAGAAAAGCACAACTTTTCATCTGCAAACAGATTGCCAAATAGAAGTGGTCAACAGGACACTGATCCTGTTACTTAAAGGCTATTGTAGCAAGCATCCCAATCTTTGGGATGAACATTTATGTTATGTGCAGCATGCTTGCAACTGAGCTAAACATTCTTCTACATAGAGATCTCCTTTTGTTAAAGACATAACAATTGATGGACACAGTGATGTGGACAAAGAAACTAAGTTCATTGAACAAGTCCAAGAGATTCACCAAGCAGTATAGGAACAGCTAGAAAAGAGCCAAGCCAGGTACAAGGAAAAGCATGACAAGCATTGGATGGAGCATAGTTTCCTTCAAGATACTTGAGAAAATTTGTGAGAATTCTTTTTTCCTTGATCTACCAGCTTACATGCACATCTACTCAGTTGTTAATGCATATAGCTTGAGACTATTTGAACCTTCATTAATTGAATATCCCGAAGAGCAAAGTCAACTACCTTCTATTGATGATTTGTTACTTGAATATCTTAATGAGTTGCAGGAAGATGTAGTTCTGGACAGGAAAGTAAGAACTACATGCAGAGTTGATGTTGAGTACCTCAGGATCAGACTCAAGGGTTCAAAGCCAAGTAGAGCGAAATGGATATAAATTGAGAAAGGGAGGAAGCAATACCCTCACTTGATTGATGCTTGAAAGAAAACCAACTTTTGGTGGTCCACAAGCTTTTTTAGTGGGAAGGTCTTGATTCGAATTGGATCCTAAAGCTCTCTAAGTTTTCATGATTGTTTCAAATTATGCTAAAAGATTCAACTCCTAGAAAAGATAGAAGCTATTAGAAGGAATCCTCATAACAATTGCAATTGTGGCCAGAGTGGAGCAACGGGGACCCTTGGTCGAGCGCGCAGACTGTTGGCCCATGGTAAAGTGCAATGGCAAAAAACTGGCAAAATCGGGGGCCAGATCAAGAAACGGAGTTGGATTCTGATACGCAATTAGCGTTAAGCACTAAGCGCATATTGCAGGGCTCCCCCTCATTAAAGGAAAGGCCCAAAATAATTGTTCCCGAAAATGCTATAAAACTCAAAGAAGTAACTATTTCGGTTCTGTAGCCCGGATTCCCCAAAACCGATAAGATATCGGAAGGCTTCGAGGTGTTAATTAGTTTTGATTGATTCCCGCCTAATGCCACAATTCGAGTGACATGCATCTGCCATAAGAGAGAGAAAACTGCCCACATCGGATGGGTAAACGTCGTGCAACTTGTTCACTTGATATGAAGGACAACATAGGATCTGGGGGGGTCTACATTGACGTGGAGATACGTCCTGATGACTAACCGGATTTGACAGGTCGAAAAGCAAGATGACAGGGATTTGAAGTCCAATGTGGATGATGAGTTGGAAAATGATTCATGTTTGTGGGAAATCTTGAAGAAAATAGATTTAATGGCCATTCGAGTATGATTCAAGGAATTTGACACCTAGTTCATTAGCAAATAGGTGCCCACCTCCCTACGAGGCGTTACTAAGTGATGACGACATAGAGCAGAGGAATTCAAATGGATAGAGGAAAGGAAACTAGAAGGCTACGAAGCGGAAACGAGCAGTCAAAGAGCAAACTGGCTTTATAGCCATGAACTAACAAAGGTAGAAGAACAAGAGGTAGACAATGAAAAGATGCAGAAAGCTAATAGTAGAGAACAGAGAGTAGAAGCTGAGCTGACCTGAAGGCAGCATCGAGCTAGACAGAGATAGAGGGATTTAGAGAGTCTGTGTACTCCATTGAACACTTGAGAGCTTCAAGAAAGATACTTGGTATAGGCCTTTCATACTACTGTGACCCTCAGAGGTCGAGTTTTAGTAAGGAGAGTCTGTGAACTCCATTCCTACTAACTTCATTCTATTAGTGAGACTCAGATCAAGCTCACTATTGTAAAAACTCTACTTCAATACATAATAGAGAGGCCACCATTGAAAGGCTGGACCAGGAGACATAGTCCTGGAGCATTGGGTGAACTCCTTATTAAACTTGTTTTTTTTACATGTCTGACTATTATGTTTTCTCTGATTGCCTCAGTGTCTATGTATTCTAGCTATATTATCGATCCATTTCATAAGTAACATAGGCACATCCATGCACATGAGTGTGTAATACCTTTCATTCTTTATCCTCAATAAATTCCACATCAGAAATTATAGACATTTACTCAGCAATATTGTTGGTGGCGGTGCCAAGAAAGACTCCCCTAGAAAAGAGCAGTTCTGACTCAGGTGTATAAATGACCCAAGCAGCTAATGCAATGTACCGTATGTGATGACTAGCACCATCCATGTATCCTACGTATACTAAGGGTAATGAAGACATCTGCACATGAAGAAATATGTATGAGACAAACACTTCACTAAATACCAATAAATCCAGTCACATCAAAAAGAAATGAAACTTATAAATACATAAAATTACAAAGAACATGCCTAGTGCAGTACTAGGCATAATAAATTTTTAGATAGAGCCTGTTTCGGGGCTCAACGAGTAGGACTCCTTCCTAGTCCTAATGTTCATATGCCCCTTTTGAGAGGGCTTTCATGATGAAATATGGACCGAGCCATAAGGGTTGAATCTTTCCTACCCCCAAGAGGTCATGGCTTTTGTTGTAGAGTAAAACAAGATCTCCCTCTTGGTTAGAATGAGCCTTGACCTTTTTGTCGTACTGGGCTTTGACCCAACACTTGTGGGCTTCGAGTGCCAATTTGACATCTTGACGGGTTTCATATAGTTCAGCAGTGATTTGTAAGGAAGGAATTTGAAACTTGATTGGTAAAATTTCTTTCAGGCCGTAAGCTAGTTGAAAAGGTGTGAAGTCGGTAGCATTTTTTTACTGAAGTTCGATATGCCCACAATGAAGGATATAACATTCCATGCTAGTGGGTTTTATGATTCCATACTAACCTACAAATCATGCTCTTTAAGATGCCATTGATGACTTCTACTTGGCCATTAGCTTCGGGGTAGTAGGAGGATAATTGATCCTACTTAATATCGAGCAACAATGTTAATTCAGACATCATGTGATTCTAAAAATGAGACCCATGGTTTGTTACGATCGTGTGGGGCACACCGAAGCAACAGATGACCTGATTGATTAGGAATAGTGTTGCAGTTTCTCCATTGTCCTGGAAAGTGGAAAGAGCTTCGGCCCATTTTGTGAAATAGTCCATAACTACAATAATGTAGTTGTATCTAGTAGAGGAAGTGGGGTTGCAAGTTACAAAGTCTATCTCCCATTTAGAAAAGGGGCTGATGAAGATAATTGGGTGCATTAGGGCTAGAGGAGCACACATTTTCTTTGCAAACACTTGACAAGGATCGCACTACTAGATAGCCTTGATACAATCTTTGAACAAGGTTAGGTAGTAGTAGTCTACAAGTAAAATTTTCTAAGTAGTAGATATGCCAGAAAAATGATTGCCACATGCGCCAGCATGGTAGTCATCTAAAACTTGTTTTTCCTCTTCATGAGTGACGCAACATCGAAGAATTGTATTAGCACCATGGTGATATAAAGTATCGTTGATCACTAAATAATGTCACACTTGGTGGCAGATGCGAGGATGGTAACATGACGATAGTTTAGGGTGGAAACGTTGCACTTGGAGGTATACAAGAATGTCACCATACCAAGGGTCAGTATAGTCGATTAGATAGACAACTTCCTCGAGAAGAGGATCATAGGCTATCTCGTTGGGATCGATAATGGGAAGATCAAAAAGATGTTTAGCGAAGACTAAGGAATTTTTCACCTTGGCATCGGTGAAAACCAAATCCAATTGTTGGGGAATTAATATCCATTTGGAATATTTCCCTCCAATGACTTGTCGAGACAAAATGTGTCTCATGGGATTCTCCAAAGCGATGATGGTAGTCTATCACAGAAGTATGTAATGTTGGAATCGGTTGACAGTGAAGACAACTGCCAACGACAACTTTTCCATGCATGAATATCTGAGTTCGGGCCCAACAAAGCCTTTTGATAGATAATATGTCACATTCTCACTTAGGTCATTGTGAATTTGAACCAAGACCATTCCTAGAGACGATGGCAAGGCTGCTAGATAGAAGAGAAAATCACACCCATAGTTGGAGCACTAAGTAGTGGGGCTAATATAAGTGCCTTTTTCAAGGCATAATGATCATTGAGCTTGATCATCCCACATGTACAACACTCCCTTCTTAAGTAGGCACATAAAGCATTTCATCAACTCAACATAATTTATGATGAACCATCATAAAAAAATTTCTTTCCCCTACAAACTTTGGAGATGCAAAATAGATTGTTGTTCAGGAAATTGAGTAATTGCCTTTACCTTGTCTGGATCAACCCTAATCCCATACTTGGAGACAATGAAACCAAGTAGGAATCCAAAATTGACAAATAAAGTGCATTTATGTGTATTTAGATGTATGTTATAGAACCTACACCTAAGAAAAATCACTTGTAAATGATCTAGGTGTTGCGCTCGCTTCTTGGAATGGGATGTAAGGTCATCCAAGTAAGATTGAACATTATGTCTGATATCATGAAATGCATAGGCCATGGCCCTTTGAAATGTTGCTCTATAATTCTTTAAACTAAATGGGAGTTTCTGGTAGGCAAAGATTCCCTAAGGGCAAATGAAGGCAATTTTATGTTGGTCTACTGGTTTTATAGAAATCTGGCTGTAACCTGAGAAACCATCCATGAATGAGAAGGATTCACAACTGGCGCAGTTGTTGAGGATTTGGTTGATGAATAGTGTCGAATAATTATCCTTCAGACACGGGAATTCATATCTCGATAGTATACACATAATAAGATTCTACCTTGTTTCTTATCTACAGGAACTAGATTGGAAACCCATTCCATTAAGGGAATGGGGTAGATGAAACTAGCACATAACAATTTTTCCACCTCAGTCTTAATGGCTTCTGTTTTGCGGGGGTGGACTAGTCGAACCCTTTGGTGGACAAGCTCGACATTGTCATATATCCTTATCTCATGCTTGACAATACATGGATCTATGTCAGGCATTTCCTCGTAAGACCAAGAAAATACATTGCGGAAATCCTTAAAAAGGTAGGTGAAGCTTGCAATTTCCTCAGGAGTGCAATCGGCTACAACCTGGATGTACGATGCATCTCTTGATATAAATATTAATGAGTAATGTCCTTCAAATATTTCCCATGTTTCCCTCCGAGTCCAAAGTTTGGATAGTCGTATAAGGTGCGGAAAAATTTTAGGTGCATCAAATGATAGGATTTGAAGAGGCATCGTGTCCGAATCAGGTTTCAAAACATGATGGTGAGAGTCCTCCCAAGGTCGCTCTTCTAAACACATGATATCTCCAATAGCTTCATTTGAAGGTATGACTTCATTGAGGAGATCTAAAGAAGGAGAAGTTATAAGAGGGGAGGTGGTATCATTGGTCGTGACCAAAGTGACTGGAGATTCTGATGTAGATTGAATGGCTTGGTAGGCCAATTCATATAGTGACAACGGTATTTATTCTCTGTAAGTGTCAATGTATGAAGGGGCTGGGAGGATCCAAGGATCAGTTGGTTCATGAGGAATGGATGAAGCCATAGAGAACGTTTTTGGAATTGTAGGTGGTAGAAGAGGTAAACAACCCATCAAGGAAGATCCCTTCAAGAGACCAGTACCAATACTGACGTAAGAGCTAGGTACACCACCCACTAACGGTACAAAGCCACTTGATAATGGGGAATAATCAGGGGTGAAAAAGGACACTGGTCCACTATGACTATCTTTCCATCCAATGGGAATAGGATGATGTGAAAGACAGTAGACACAATGGCAATCATGGCATAAGTACAACTGTGACCCAACAACAGATTATAGTCGAGCTTTCTATCTACAACTTTGACATCCCCTGTTACCATTTTCCCACTCAAAGTGATGGGGTAGCTGGCTAGGTAACCTTTTGGGATGAAAGTGTGGTCTTTGAAAGCTTTAAGGGAATTCGATGGCGGGAATAGGGTTGGAGAACTGAAAGCGAGCCAACATTAAGCTGACATGAGGCAGGTTGAAACACCTTTGTCAATGACAGTTCTATGTACTCCTTTCCCATTTGAAAATATTTTCATCTGAAAGGGGAGGTTTACATTTTTCCATGTCAAAAATTGCAAGCATGGAATCCTAAGGGTCGACCCCACCAATTTCTATAAGAAAAGCTTTCCTTTGTGATGGACAGGTTTCTAATACTTTGAACGTCGACCTAGTTGATAGTGCTTGCACCAAATCTTTTGCAATACTGTATTTCTGGTAGCACGTGCAGATGTATTATGCATTGTGCACTGAAATTCTTCTTTTGGGGGGCGAATCACAAGATCAACAATCAAGCTTTCGATATGAAGATCATTAGGTGGTGGTGGGTTTTGACTTGAGGAGTAATCCTCAGCATTAGTGACTGGAGCTCCATAATATTTGGCTCTGGTTTGAGGATCTACCATTTCAAATGTGTAGACAGTATATGGTCCTTCACCAGCTAAAGGATGATGTGAACCATCGTTGCCTCCTTGCGGGGGTTGGGGTTTGTTTTAAATAAGGTGTTTCTACTGCTGAGCAAGGAAAGGATTATTTGGGACCACAGGGGTCCTACCAGTGTCATTTCTTGCGATGAAATCTGTGCATTCCCAAAGAAGTTGACAACAATATGTCATGTGGTCTTCTGAATAGATTTTGCAAGGAAATTTGGCGGGTTTTTCCTTTTCATCATCAAAGGGCACAAAAGCCTTCTACTTTGGGTTGTACTACTTTGTTGACTGCTCTTCAAAAGGAGTAGTCTTTTTCTTATTCTTCTTGTTCTTACATCAGGTTTTTTTGTATACTACACAGAGTTTATTGCAGCGGTAAGAAGAGTAGTCGATTTGGTAGAGGGGTCAAGTGACAAATGGACAATTTCACTGATGAGTTGTTTTACAGTAGTCCCAGAGGTAGTGCCGATAATACCATCAATGTGCGCTCTGGGTTGCTGAGTATTGGGAGCATTGGAGTTGTGAGGGGCATTGGGAATGATGCCACATAAAGTGCTAGACTACAAATATATCAAACATAAGTTTTGAGCGTGATGAATGGAATGGTCTTCCATGACCACACCACCTAAGAAGACATCTTTAGAGATTTGAGGGAGTAGAGACCTGCAGAACCAATCAGCTAATAGATAGTTTGGGAGGGGATATTTAACCAGCCATCATCTACGTCTCCATTCATGGAGGTTATTAGAGATGTGGGTGGCAGTTTCCTAACGTAACGAAGTGAGTAGTCCCGTCCTATTTTCATATCAGATGAGTAGCTAGAAGTGCTTTAATAATTCCATCGCTAAAGTGCTAAAGGTATTGACTGGTGCATGTGGTAGCTCAATGTACCACTTGGCTGCATTTCCAGTAACAGTGCGAGGAAAGTGCCGTAGCTAGATACTATCATCCACCATGGAGTTAGAAACACACAATAAATGATAGGTGGTGATGTGCATACCCGGATCCTCCCCTTGTTTCCCTTCGAACTTCGGGATGTTTGTCGGAATTTTATGTAGCGTTGGAGGCCAAATTATGTTTTGATAGATGGGGTCATTTGTGAGTTTGTACAAGTTGGGGATATCAAGAATTTCCAAGAAAGGCAAGGTGTTTGATGCCCCCAAATCGAACCAAGATGATGACATATGAATGGAGGATCCTTGCAGTGCTCCCATCGTGTTGTTCCCAATATTATACATAGGATGAGTGGAATAATAATCCTTTGGTTATAGTCATGTACTATGGGTTTCCATAGGGATTGTTAGACTGGGGGTTATAGGTGCCCCCAGGATAAGGAATGCCCCCTTGACTCATTTGAGGTTGAGAGTGGGGTGCCCATATGGATTGATTGGGACCTTGTTGAGGGATCTCGCTCTCCACGTAATTAACTATAGGTCCTTGACTGACAAAAGGAAGGTTCAAGTTAACCAATGACTAACCCTAATGTCCTATAAATAGAAGGGGATCTGTTACGTTTGCGGCCAGTATATGCATATTGGGAACTGTGCCCCCAGGCATCTAAACCTGGGGGTTAGAACTAAAAAATGGATTCCAACCGAAGGGGTTGTTGAAGGGACCCATGCTAACCATCCTATATTGAGCGTTATAAGGAGAGTTATATGTATCAATTATAGAAGGTCCAGGAGATGACACAAAAGGGGTGAAACTTAGTATATATTGGGTTCCACTCATGCTAAGTGTCATGATAGGGCTTGAACTTGTGACATGTGGAATAGCAGGGATTTCCATCAGAGCTGTGATGGTAATTGTCGATTAGGGAGGTGGTAGTGGACCAAAAGTGACCACAAATGTCCACGATCCATTAGTCATCGAAGAGATGGGTCGTGTAGGTCCAACATAAGACATAAGAGGTACAAATGAATTGGAATCAAGAGTGTTCCCAACAGATTCATGATCAGAGGATTGTATGGAGGAATGAAACCTTCAATAAAGAAATCCTTGAGTAAGCTTGAACTGTGGGATGTCCAAAGTGATTCTATGTTAGATCCCAGAGACTGATTTCCTAAAAATGGGTAATCTGGTTCACTGAGGCTAGACAGATCCTCCACAATGAGTGGGGAATAACCTAACAACCGTCTAGATTGACGACGAGGGCCAGATGTAGCCACGGTGGTCGATAAATTTTATCAATAAATTTTATAGTGATATTTATTAAAGTCTCAGTTATAACAATCTGGCACTTTAAAAAATAAAAAATACACTAAGGAAATCAATCAACAAGCAGCGGGAATTGAACCTATCTGATAACCATTGATCACTGGAGATGAAACCCAATATCACAATAGATAACAGAGAGAGTTGGCCAAATGTACAATTACGATTACTCTTGAGCTTCACCCAAACCTCATATTAAGGGCCAAGTACTCTCGTGAAGATGAGCACCCTCCCAAAAACCGAAGACAGAGTAGGTTCATCTATGTTAGGTACCAGGGCAGCCTACCCTAGTCACCTTATGTTCATCCCTAAAAGTATGGCCACTAAGGATACCTCAAATCAGAGACACTAACGAGAGGGACATAGTCGCAGACAATACATTGTGTGGGAAGGATACTTGAGTCCCCAGCTCAGCTTTGATATCCTTGAAGGGATCCCTGATACATAGAATAATGAAAGGAGATGTAAGCAAAGGCAGGCTACCTTTGTTTACAGTCCTTGTCTCGTATTTAGCTCCACTTTTACTGGAGTGGTCCTAGATAGTATGAGTGCAGAAGGATTTCTCTCGTTAATGGCACTATTTTCGATGTATGATCTTGGGAAGTTAACTCACACTGACTAACCCAAGATCCTAGCCTAAACTAATTTGCTTTTACTCTAAAAAGAGTTTTTGATTGATTTTATTAGGTAGATTTTATGTGTACTTCGTTAGAGTCTTCGGTAGGGGTGTTGACATATGAATTTATATGGGACTCTCACTAAAATCATGTAAAAACAATGCTTGTAAATTTTCACTTTTGATGAATAAGATGCTTCTACAAAGGGAGAGTCATTCATACATCAATATATATACCATGCATGGAGTTCAATAAAACACTAGCACAACCAACATAACTTGCAATGCTCACTAACAAATTTTGAAACCAAATAATAACAATGTAAACTTTGAAACGGGAACTATAAACTCAAAACAGGAACTCTGGCCAAAAAACCCCAAAAAAACATCAAAAACAGTGCTAAAAATGAAAAGTGTGTATACTAGAACGATGTTTTTACTTTTTAGGCGTCAATTTTGAACACGTTTTAAAAATGGTAGTGACTATGAAATTTACTATGAAATTTTCATGCAAAATATAGCTTCAAAATGAAAGTGATGATATTGGAACAATGATTTTTTTTTTAGGGTCAATTTTCAAAATTTTAAAAAAATGCTAGTAAAACCAAATTTTTATGTGTCAAACAAAGTTGTTTATGAGGAAAAAAACACATTAATTTTTTTGGTAGAATATCATTTTTCTTTCCTAAGTATAATTTCAACATGTTTTCAACCATAACATGCTAGATACAAAAGAAATTGAAATTTTTTCAACTGTAAAATTAAAAAACCATGACATTGTGAACAAATTACATCACTAAATGAATTCAAAAGTCATTATTTGTATATTGAATAAAGCCTACATTATATCTCTAATTTAATATTGCATTGTAGATATTTTAAACAATAAAATTTATCATAATTAAGACATATAATCCAACAACATAAAAATGCCTCATAACTTCTCATTTAACACCATGTGGAAAACATTAATTTCATTTGAAGATACGATGCATACATCAGTTATATAAATTGTCTTAAACAATTATTCAAAATCACTCATATTTTCTTGCACACCATCAGAATTCACATCTTTAGATGAGTGACTAGATGTTGATGAAGATGTTCCATATTCTTCTCTTTCATCAACTAGTGCCCCATCTGAGTCCACATGCATGCCCAACATTTCAGGTTTCAAAATTCTTCTAGATCTACGACTGGTTTCAGCAGACTCCCATGTCAACACTGTTCCTTCTGGTAACAACCTTTTCAGAATCTCTATCGTCTTGAAGTGAAGAGTTCCTATCTTTGTTAAATTGAAATCATAAACAAGTATGTCAACATCCTCCAATTTTAATATGTCTGTACGGTAGCGATTTATATTTGTACCCTTTCTTTTTCTTTTTCCGCCAATTTTTTTGTCAACTACCATCTCTGGCTTATACACACCATTGAATGGCTGTGTATTTGTGGCATACCAATGTACTTCAACACTTGTAACATCCTCATTTTCTGTAAATACCTTTATAACTTTAGCAACCCAAAATGTATAGCCATTGGGATCTCCATCTGCTAGCACTGCAATCATGCAACCCTCCTTAATATCCTGTACTGAACCCTTGTAAAGGTCTTCCATGGCTTCACGTTGTACATGAGATCTTCTAGAACCAATATACATCTCTCTTTCCACTGCCTGTGAAGAATTAATAATACCTTGAGATTTGTTGTTGTTCAACAATGTTTACTTCCTCATGTTCATTCAACACATTTTGTGGCCAAATAAATGGATTTTTCAAAGGTATATCTTCATTTTTTGTTGTTGAAATGATATCACTTTGATTATTGAAAAATGACTCCCACCAAACTGAATTAGAAATGTCAAAGTACTCATATGTATATCTAATACATTTTTTAATTTCTTCCAGGAAATCGGATTAATTTATATCTCTATTATGTCTG
Organism: Pinus taeda; assembly: GCA_000404065.3. Classification (NCBI taxonomy): domain Eukaryota; kingdom Viridiplantae; phylum Streptophyta; class Pinopsida; order Pinales; family Pinaceae; genus Pinus; species Pinus taeda. The sequence continues at coordinate 61,896 of APFE030720797.1, read as the reverse complement.
CGTGCATTCTGAACTTCACCAACTGATTGCAATAACAATATTTTTTATGAAAATATTGGATGATCTAGAATGAACTTCAAAAATTGCAAACCTGATGACGGTGCCCATTCTGTAGTAGTTGAATACTTCTTGGCCCATATTAGTGTTTTCCCATCACTTTTTTTGATACGAAATTGATGTTGGAAGCTAATGTCATTAAGTTGTTCAATGCATTTCCCCTCACCATATGATCCCAGAATAAACCTTCGCAACAGTTTCTTCCAACACATCAAAAGTATACTCTCACATGTATGATTTCTTAATACATTCAATTAGTGATGGCAAGCTCCCAACTTCCTTCCTCCTCAATGTGACTGAAAAATGACTAAACATCTGATCAATATGGTCATGAGTGTGCCCAACAAGA
>APFE030720797.1:20421-48020 GCA_000404065.3 Pinus taeda | reverse complement strand
GCTAAACTCATACCAAAAAGGAATTATGCCCTAGTTATTGCAGATATTCCCCATGGTTTCAATATTCCAAACATTTACTATGATAGTGACCCTTATACTTATCAAGCTTTTAATAAAGTGGTTGCGGGATTTGTAGAAGTGATGTCATCACCATTATGGAGATTTGTGACATTTGATTTAGACACACAATTGGAAATGATATTGTCAAGCTTCAAAGGGAAAACAAATTCAAGGATGCAGCTTACATGGTAAAACGTTTAAAATGTATATTTGATTAATGTTGAAAAATTCATTTATGTACAAGTTACTTGAACTTTTACTATTTCATGCTATAGGGAAAAGTCAAATCTTTTTAACAATCAAGATCAACAATTTATAAATGATTGTGAGTTCATTCATATTGATAGTTGAGCAAAAGATGATAGCCATATCTCTATGATTTTTAATTGGGTGGACGGAAAGAGTCCTAACTAAATACTAACTTATGATGTTGTTGTGAGAAAACTAACATATGAAGATAAAGAAACAAAAGGAGAGACAGTTAACATTTATCAAAAACCACAATTATTCATTAACTATCTTATAGACATATGTTCAAATGAAGGAGATTGGGTTCTAGATTTATTTTCTGGCTCATGTAAGTTTTATTATATGGAATTGAATTTCAATATGTTCTTTTTTTAAATAATATGTCATTGTACTAATTTACTTCATTATTTCTTTTGTATTTGATAAATAGGTACAACGCTAGCATGCTGCCTTCAAAAAGGAAGAAATTGCATTGCAATTGAGAAAGATCCATTACAGTGCAATTTAATTTAGCAAATAATTAATGCTCCTCAATTTCTTCCAGATGCAATGCAAGAAATTGGGTTGAAGAAAGGGGACTTTAGTGAATCATGTGTGGCAAAAAAGGCAAAGGAATCCCAACCACCATTACATTGAATGTTTGGAAAGACATACATTGGGAGGTTCGCAGACATCAAAAATCCATTAGAAGAGGAAAATGAGCAAAAGGAAGCAGAAAATAATGTGGAAGAAGACAATGATGAAACTCTAGAGGACGAAGAGTTTGGATTACGTGAAATTGTTGATTAAATTTAAGTTATGCTTGGAAATCAAGCTTTGCAATGTTTTGACTTTGACATTTTATGAGAAGAATAATCAATCAATTAAGGTTGTTATGTGTTCCATATTTGTAATATGTGATTTTCGCATTGATTTTTTAGTTAATCATTATTTGTTGAAAAAAAATTATTATTATTATTTTTTTGACATGAAATTCATAAAAAACAACTATTATTTAACCATTTTTAGTTAAAAATTTCATATCAAATTTTGATTTTGACATGTCAATTCTAACAAAAAATTATCAAAACGTGTAGTCTTTTTGTTATATTTATGTTAAAAATGGTTATTTTTATGTCCATTGTTAAAAAATATTGTTTTTTAGAAACAATTATTTTCATGTGGATTGAAAATTAATTAAGGATGCATAAATATGTAGATTATCTAAAATTCAAAATATCGACTTTTTAATTTAAAAATGCAAAACAATAAAAACCTCACTACAAAAAAAAAAAACAAGAAAATATGAAGAAAACGACCACTTCAAAAACTATCAAATTTAGAAAACAATTATTTACATTTCATACACTAGAAAATTTAAAGTAAAAAAATATGTCTTTTAAAAAAAGCGTGTGATGTTGAATACTCACTTTTTTAAATCAGCATGAAAATCATTACCATTCTAAAACGTAATGTACATAAAAAAATTAAAGTGCCAAAACTATGCTTTAAAAAAAATATGTGTGTTCTGCATCACCCTTTTTCAAAATCAGGTCACTTTTTTACTATCTCTACGAAACAGGTAACAGTATCAGTTCCCGTTTCAAAGTTTACAATGTTTAATGCAGATCAAACCAACTAAGCAGAAAATAGTAAACAAATTGCATTTTTTATTTTATGAAAAAAGAACTTTAACTAAAGCTATTTTCTTAAAAAAAAAAATTGTTTAGGAGACAGATCAATCAAACAGGCACAACTACAAATCCCTGATCAATCTATAAGAATATTTCCCAACCCATGAGGTCACAGAGCAGTCTGTTTATAAAGGAATGGTTGGCTAATGGTCTGTGCTAGAGGCTACAGAGAGTTACTTGCAGCACTAATGCACTATTTGTGAGGCCACAATACTTTATAAAGCACTGTTTGCACTGGAAGATAGAATTAGTAAGGAAAAAGGATAAAAAGGAAGGTTGTGGGGATCAGATCTAGGGTTGAGGACTGAGAGAAGGGTGTTGTTTAGTCCTGAGTGGTTAGAAAGGGAATGAAAAAGTCAGGAAGGCCTGGAAGAAAGAGAGATCTAGGAACTTTCTAGGAAAACCGGGAACTAAGTGTAGCCCCTAGCAGAGTTGCGAATTTTGTTATAGGGATTAATGCATAAGTGTTTGGTGATGTAGAAATCCTCAAGGATCTTCCCAGGGTCCTTGGAAAACTATAATATTAGCTGCAACTATCAAAAATATGCATTCATATCTATGTTATACAAATTAATATCAAAGAAGGAAGAAGGACTTATTATGTCGAGCCTTGGTGTGGTGTTGCTGGAGAGTGCAATGTAGCTAGGTGGAAGACCCTTGAGCCAGATATACATCAAAACCTATACATAGATAAGACAAATGCAATATCACAACATAAAACATTAATAAACAATGCATAAACATATAAAGATATCTAGTTGCATATATCTAAACCACTCATAATAATGACATTACATGAACATATAAACAAGTTATACTACCAACATCATAGAGTGAACAACACATTTGCAGTTCTATAATGATGTAGAAAAGAGTTGTGAAAACCATTGGTTCTATCAATGTTCCCTTACCCCTCCAACTCCTCTCTCTCTCTCCCTTCTTAACCTCTTCTAATGCTTTAGTGAGAGATTTTGCTGGATAGTAAAATAGGCAATCCTTTCAAATGGTTCGACCTCTTCCACAATGGCCCTAGCCTTGCATATATAGCATGTGAGGATAGGGTTGCCAAGTACTGCATGATTTCCATTAGGAAAAAGCAGTGATGTTTCCATGCCTTTGTGCTCTTTCCCATTTGTAGACTCCATTAGGAATTAGTAATTCCTCCAAATAGGTCGAGTTCTAATGTTCCTAGCTTTTGTGAGCTGACATAAGATATAATCTCGAGATATTTCTTGGTCAACCTATTCCATTGACCCATAGAACTCATTTAGGGTCACTAACACTCTTACTGAGGTAACAGATAGAGTTACCCTAGGAGCTAACGCACCCTTATTCTTGCTAGGAAGCTTTATAAACAAGGTTGCCCGTGCCTAGACAACGTTAGCTTGAAAACTAGGCATGTGAACTTGGTCAGTCCTTTAGTCATCATGTCTTTCTCCTTTGAGCTGGTGATGAGGTCATTTTCTTGTATAACATGAATTAAGCGAAATTTCCAAAACACATTCATACACCATTACATTACTAACCCTAATGGTAGGGCATTGGAGCCACAACTCGCTCCTCAAAGAAATTATTATAGACTCTCAAGGCTTTGTGAGAGGCACCAAGGTGAAAAGACTTTTGCGTGTATAAATGAGGGGTATATATAGCCAAGGGTGAAACTGACCCTTGTGACTATTCAACCTCCCTCATGACTATTTGACTTACATGACTCTTTAACTTTACATTTGGGTCTCTTGGACTTCCACATTACATTACATTGATTACAATAGTATGTCGCATAGTAGTGATGTGGTCAAGATGACTTATGACATGACTCGACATGACAGTGTTGGTATGTTCATGTTGATGGTGGTTTCCCTGTTGAGCCGCAGTGTTGCTGAATGATGAGTGTTCTTTTTTTGTATCATAGCTTCACCTCCACATGGCAAGGTGTGCCAAGTCTTTGATGGTCTTGGTGTTCACTTGATAATTCATGCATGTGTATGTGTCTCCTTCACTTGCTGCTTGGTTTTCTTCATGTGTTCATCCATTCGTGAATAAGTCTCATAGCATGCGCTCCTTGTTCATCCTCTTCGTCGTTAGGCCATGTATCATCCATGTACCTATATCTACAACCACTCATAATGAGACAACATTAAATCCAAAAATATCTTAATCTACCATGATGCATTATCTTTTGTTTTCAGATGCAGGTGATTAGGAGAGAGGACAAGGCTCTAAAATGGTACAAAGCACATTTCAGACCAAGATGTGGGCTCTCAACACCATCAATGAAAATTTCGCAGAGGCCACTAGGAGGCAGAGATGGGCAATATGGATCAACAGTGACTATCTGTGGGATTTAGCTTCGTTGGAGGGAAGATCTGTAAATTTTTTCCAAGAAGATAGTGTAGGCAAGAGGGGGACACTAGTAATGAAAACTTTGCAAATTCTTTCGGGAGGATAGCTGCGAGCTGCAGGAGCTTGTTGGACAAAACTGCACAAAGCTGGGTGGCTAGCTTGCAGAACATCCCTGTGTAGTTTCTGGACTGAGTGGGATGTTGGCTAGGTTGTGTGTGCTGATGAGTGCCATAGGATATGATGGTTCATTCTGCTCTTTTATTAATAATATTTTCATTTCTGTTTCCCTTAATTCTTCATGGTTCATCCATGATGCCATGGCCATTAATTGCAGATCCCCTAGCTTGGTAGTGGTGTCCCACACATTTAGGTCTATGAGGGCCATGTTGTGTAGATAGAACTCTGTCATCTTTGCTTTGTCCTTGGAGGTGCTTTGGTCACACAAATCCATGAACTACCTGTAGTCTTGGAAAGGCATTATGCCTCTTTGTGCTAAAGTTTTTATTTGGAATTGAAGTCATTGATCCTTTAGATAGAGTCCATAAGGTTTGGTTGGTGTTTTGCATTGTAATTCTTCTATGGATAAGCTGGCCATGTATGCCAAATGAGTCTCTTTCTCCTACAGTTGCCTCCTTAGTAATTCATTCTCATTCTCAAGGTGGCTTCTTGTAATGGATTCTCTGTCTTTGAGAGCACTTAGTTTCCTGCCCATTTCCCTGATTTTGTCTTCCATGTGGCCAATATCCTCAACTCCTTTGGACTTGGCCATCTGCATCCACCTATGCATTTTCACTCTCTCTTTTTCCAATTCAAAAAACAATGGAATTGCAAATTTTTGTGGGATTATCTTGCCTCCCTGAAGTAGTCTATAATAGGAGTCAATATTGGTTGGGGGTTAGGTTCTTGTAGCTCTTATGCTTCCTCTTTCACCTCTGGTTGTCCTCCTATCTTTTCCTCAAGATTTTGTGTCTCTTATGGTTTGGACAGTATCTCCTATAAGATTGCTTTAGCCTCCTGTAGGTCTGGTTTGGGGTCCCGTAGAATTGCCTTTCCCTTCCATGTAGAATATTTTGTAGTCCTTATTTCATAGGTTATAGTTGTCTTGGAAGGAGATTCTTTCACCTTGGTAGATGGTGAATCTTCAATGTTAACAGGAGTCTTTGATGAGGGCTGAGGTTTGTCTATTTTAATTTTGGTACTCTTCCTTTCCCTGAAATACATGGAGGTTTTTCTTTTCCTCGTTTACTTCTACTTGACTGGTGTACTAAGGGCAATGAGGGTAGCTGCTACATCTCTTTCCAATGTTTCAGGGGACTCTTCTCTTTTCTCTACCCTCTCTGCCTCCCTTTCTCCCTCTTCTGTCTCTTTTTCCTCCTCCTACTCTATCTCTTTTTCTCTCTCCTATTCTGTTTCTTCAACTCTCCCATCCTCTATTTCTTTTCATTCCTCCTTCCTCTCTTGCTCTTCTATGTCACCACTGGCTTCATCTTCTCCTCTTTGTTGTTCTCCCTCCTCACTAACAACAGGACTAACATCATAGGTTAATTCCTTGATGTCATCCTCAACTATGATATTTCTGAAAACTTCCCATGTTATAGAGATTGTAAAGGTATGGAGGGCTTATTCTACTAGGATCTTGATTAGGCCATGGTGAGCTAGCTGATGTGAATTTCCTTCTTGTACCTTGGTGCTGGAGTCAATGAGGGACTGAAGGAGAAAGTAAGGGATATTGAGCTTTTAATGCACTAGGTTATCCATGCCATATCTCAATTCTTGGAGGATTCTGAAATGATATCCATAAACAATGTTGTGCCTCCCCTCACAAGAAATGTATTTTATCACTTGGTAGCTAACCTCATCCCAAGGTTATGGTACACTAGCCCTCCTAATTCAATTTTTGTCTTCAACAGGGGTTTCATTATCTTGGAAAAATTTCCTCTTGGCAGCCTGGCCAATTATTTTCTCATCTTTACTCCAAGGCAACCCAAGAGGAAGGGTAGTGACCCTACTAATTAATTCAGGCGTTATTTCAATGGAGAGGCCTCTAATGGTTACAGTAGCATGAGTTTTTGTGTGATGGACCAGAGAGAGAAAATTCATGGGCAATTTCATCATCAAAACCTCTGAACTTCTCAAAGAAATTCATCCAGTTTTCCCTTGTAAATATTTCCACCACTTGAGGATGTGCATGGAGTCTAGTGGAGTTCGTGGGATCTTTTCTCATAAGCCCCCTATCATATTTCCTGTACTTATTTTGAAAAACTAGATATGGAGGTGGAGACAAAGAATTTTGAGTGAAATATAAAAATAGAGGGGACTGTGTTTTTTTTTAACAGTTTTTTTTTTTTCAAATGTATTTCTACCCTCTTGAAGACTCATTTTATCTTCAATTTGAGAAAAACTCTTTCACATTTTGATATTCAATAGAGGGCATTCATGAACCCTACCTCTTCAAATTGAAAATTTTGCCAAAAATCATGTTTCCTCCCTTCAAAATGACTCACTGCCCCTCTTGTAGAAGTCTGATGTCCCTCCTGTAGATTTCCTATAGGTGCTCCTATAGAAAACTTGTAGGGCTCCTGTAAAGATGCCGAGAGAAAAAATATGGAGGAAATTGATGGAGGATGGTGGATACGAGGCTATGGGGGCATAAGAAGACTGTTGTGTGGCTGAGTTACGAGGAGAAACTGAAGAAAAGGTGGTGAGAATGTGCGGGGAGGAGTGCTCATTACCTTTTATCACTGTTTTCGATTATGAGTGTCGCGTTGGCAAGGTGTATGTTTCTTAGATTAGGACCATTGGTCCCCATCTACTTGCGTGTTTCTTCAGGTTCTTCTTTTTTTGGAGCTGAGCTACATGTGCCTTTTCAACCTTCAGATGTGTTGTCCCTTGCTTCTGGTGCTGGACTTCTATGGGATCAGCAACAGAGCTCCTGTAGCTGCTTCTCCCCTTGAAACTTCAACTATGTCCCCATGCTTGGAGCTTAAGAATGATGCCAGAGGTGGAGATGAATGATGGAGGGATAGTAGGTAAGATTCAAGTAAAGTTAATGGTTCCTTTTCCTCCTTTTATTTTTGTTTGTTTTTCAAAACTGAAAAACTGTTTTTCTATTTTTTTTCTTGGAAAGGAAATAATAATAATAATAATAATAATAATGATGATGATGATGATGTTTGGAGTGTGATGTAGGCTTGGAAATGATCGAAAGGAGGTTTGAAGATGGAAAGAGGTATTATAGGTTCCTCATGAATCTTTTCTTGTCCCTCAAACTGCCTCCTGTAGACACTTTTGGCTCTTTGTAATTCCTATAGGAGCCTCCTGTAGAAAACATAGTTTTGGAAGAAGAGGTACAGTGGGGTGAAAGAGATGCCAAAAAAGATGGAGGAAGGTGTGGAGAAGATGATATGGATGCTGGTATGAATGTCAGGGTTCCCTTGGCACCTTCTTCTACTTCCTGTAGTCCTCCTGGAAACCTGCAATGCAATAAAAAATCGTTTTTCTTTCTCTCTTTTTTTTGTTTTGAAAACAACTAGGGCGCCTCAGAGAGGTTTTCACCTTAATTTCCTGCCTTGGGCGCCTCCAAGGGAGGTTTTCACCCAAAGATCTTATTATTTTCCATTTTTTTTTACATCATTGGGCTGCCTCATAAGAGGTTTTCAACCCAATGATGGGACTCAAATGCTTCCTAAGACATGGAAGCTAACACATGCTCCACTACCATCACTATTTTATTAAAATCTTCAATAAACTCTTGCTTGGAGAGGGGTTTCTTGAAGACTTTCAATAGATTTCCATTGAAAAGCATGGGTATGGCTTCATCATCAATGGTTATGATCAGAACTAAACCATTGTCATTGCATTACTCCACAATGTAGGGTCCCAGACATCATGTCCTCAGCTTGCCTTTGAAATCCTTGTATATTGAATCATAGAGTAGTTCCCAATCTCCCTCTTGCAATTACTTCTCCCTGATATTTCTGTCATGCCATATCTTTGTCTGAAGCTTAACTACCTCTGTATGGAGAAGGGCTTGCAATCTGTATTCATCCAATCCTTTATGCTGAGGTAATCTCTCCTTCTGTGCATGGTTGAGTTCTAGGTCCAACTAAGCTAGCATCCTTAGGGTATTGAATTCAAACTCTATTAACATCAAAGCCTTATTCCCATAGACTAGTTCATAGGGTGTGAACCCGGTGGTGGTCTTCCATGTTGTGTTGTAGGTGCAACTGGCCTCAACTAATCTGTCTACCCAATATTTTCTGTTGTTGCACACTACCTTGGTTAGGATCCCTTCCAATGCTTTGTTAGTGACCTCCGTTTGCCCATTGGCTTGTGGATGGTAATGGGTGGAAGTCCTGTGCTTGATATTATGATGTGTGAGTAGGTCTTCAATTAGGTTGGAAGTGAACTGACTGCCTTACTCTGTGACCAACTCTCTTAGATACCCGAACTTGTAGAATATGTTTTCCCTCAAAAACTCAGATACTTTTTCCTCTGTTGCTGCTTTGATTTCTTTTGTCTCTGCCCACTTTGTCAGGTATTCAGTGTACATAATGATGTACTACTTCTGCTTTGAAGAAGGGTTGATAGGCCCCACAAAGTCCATGCCCCACTTCTCAAATGGCTCAAAGCTCACTTGAGGTTACATGGGCATTTCATCCTTTGGAGTGGGTTTCCCCATCCTTTGACACCGATCACACTGGCTCGTGTATCTCCTCACATCCTGATGAGGAGTGGGCCAATAGTAGCCTGCTTGAAATATCTTGAAGGCAGTTCTTTTTTCTATAAAATGATCTCCACAAGGCCCGTCATGACAGGTCAAGAGGATGTCAAAGACTTCCTCCTCCCTGAAACATCTTGCCTAGATCTAATTTGGGCCAAGTTTGAAGAGATTGCCTCCAATCCAAGTGAAAGGGGCGCTTTTCCTTACTATCTTGATCTTCTCTTTTGAGGATAGGTGTGGTGGAAATTGTGTTGAAACCAATTAGTCTGCTATATTAGCAAACCATGGAGAGAGTACTGATATAGAAAATAGGTGTTCATATGGCATTTGGTCATCCACCATTCCTTCTTCACCTGCAGGCAAATTTACTCTAGGCAAAAAGTCAGCAACAACATTCTCTTTACCAGGCTTATCAATAGTGGTCAGATCAAACTGCTACAGTTTAATCAACCATCTAATTATATGAGCATTTACATCTGGTTTTTTCATTAAATATCTAATTGCAGCATGATTACTGTGCACAAAGGTCTGATAGCCTATAATATAATGTTTGAATTTGTTTAAGGAATGCATGACAGCTAGGAGTTCCTTCTCAGTCATTGTATCTTTAACTCTGCCTTTGACAAGATTTGCTTATAAAGTATATGGCATAAGCTAACTTTTCATCAATTTGTCCTAAGGCTACCCCTATTGATTTGTTCGAGGCATCTGTGTGAATGTAAAAGGGTAGGGTGCAGTTTTGGCCTCTGAGAATTGGGGCAATCACTAGCTTGCTCTTCAAGGTATCTATGGCTTCTTGACAATTTTCCGATCATATGAACTCAACATATTTGCCTAGGAGGCCAAACAAAGGAGAGGCTAACTTGTTGAAGTCTTTAATGAATCTCCTTTAATATCTAGCTAAGCCTAGGAAGCTTCTGATATCTATCACCTTTTGAGGAGGTGGGACCCTTTGGATGATGGCAATTTTGTTGGGGTCCACCTACAGTCCTTGTTGAGATATTGCATGACCTAGAATGGTCCCTTTAGTCATCAAAAATTCACATTTTTCTAGACTGAGGGATAGTTTCATGTCAATACACTTATCTAGAACTTTTCCTAAGATAGATAAAGCTTCTTGAAAGTCAGAGCCATAAGGAGTAAAATCATCCATGTATATTTCTACTGCATCATGAACCAGTTTAGAAAATATACTCAATATCGCTCTTTGGAAAGTGGCTGGAGCATCGCACAAACCAAAAGGAAGGACCCGATATGCAAAGGTACCCTAAGGACAAGTGAAATTGGTCTTATCTTGGTCTTCCAAGCTGATTTGAATCTGATTGTGCCCATTAAACCCATCTAGGAAGGACAAAAACTTTTTCCCTACTAGACCATCTAACACTTGATCTAGGAAAGGTAAAGGAAAATGGTCCTTTTTGGTGGCTTTGCTCAATTCCCAATAGTCAACAAAGATTCTCCACTTACCATTTTTCTTTTGCTCTAGCACCAAAGTAGAGACCCATTTGCCGTCAAAGATGGGATAGATGAATCCTGCATCAAGCAATTTCTGCAGTTCTTCCTTAACAATATCTTTAAGTGCTGGGTTCATCCTCCTTTGAGGCTACCTGATTGGCTTGCAATCTTCCTTGATGTATATATGATGAGTACATACTGAAGGGAGCACTCCCTTCATCTCCTTATAACTTTAGGCATGTCATCTAAATTTTTTCTTAGTATGCTGCATAACTCCTTCTCCTAGGAACTAGATAGGGATGGATTGATTTTCAATGTTCTTTCTGGGCCGAACTCTATATTTTTAACATGGAGAAAAATGGGGTCAGCCACACAAATATTAGTTGAGGGGTTTTTTTTGGTTTCTCTTGCTATTTCTTCTAATGGTGACACACTGGGAGGTGGATTCTAAATCAAATTTTCAATCATATCATCATCATATTGTAGTTTTCCCCCCATGGTGATTTCTAATGTACAAAGTGGTGCAGAATAAACTTCAACCTCATCCTCCTAGTCCAACCAAAGAGGTAGATCATGTTCTAGCAGGCGTTGGGCAGGAGGTTATATGATTCACTGCTTGGACATGTGCCCATTCTTTATGGTCATGTTCCCAGCTTGAAAGCTGATGTAGGCATCAGCTGTAGCCAACTAGGGTCTTCCTAGAATGAGAGGATACCCAGTGAGCTTTGCCTTTGTCTGGAGAACTAAGAAATCTGCAGGGTACTCCCAAAATCTATGGAGACCATCACATCTTCCAAAATCCCCTCAGGGGTCTCTGTGAAGTGGTCTTCTAGCTGCAACACTGTCATGGTCTTCCTAAAGGAGCCTTGGATGTTAAGTTTGAGCATTGTGTCCTTCATCATCACATTAATGGAAACTCCTAGATCAATCAAGGTATGTGGGACCATTGTTCCATTGATGTGGACATCAACTACTGGGCTTCCAAGGTCTAGATATTTTTGACATATTATCTGCCCCAACATCAGGTCAGATAGTTGTCCTATGACATTGATGGTTGGGGAATCTCTCTTGCGCCTTCTTGGATGCCTAAATCACTTCTCTTTGATCAACCTATTGTAGATAGGAACATCTTTTATGGCTTGGAGAAGTGGTGTCTTCAGACATAATGTTTCAATTCTCCCAAGAGTTCAATCTCTTCTGGGGTAGGCTGGATTGTCATGGATAGTCTCTCAGGAAAGGGTGGATTTGCTTTAGGTTCGCTTTCCTCTTTATCTTCCTTAACCTCCCTAGGTGAAGGCTAGATATCTGGGAGAACTTTCCTGGATCGCAAGTTAATTTCTTGAATCTCGACGGCATAAGTTGGGCATAATGGTTCCCCACTATACACTTGTTCAGCTTGTCTATTGTTCGGGTTCGGATTTGGTTGGGCAAGCATTTGGGGTTGCCTTGGTGGAGTAGAAGGCAATTGTTGTGGTTGGGTAGGAGGTGGAGGTAGAAGAGCGGGAAGAGAATTGTATTGGGGCCTCCATCCTTGATTATATGCACTCCACTGAGGTTGCGGTTGAGCATAGGATTGAAATGAATAGATGGCCGGTTGGGCATGATATTGAGATGTGAAGGACCAAGGAGGAGGCATGGACTAGGAAGGATGAGCAGGGGGGGGCCAAGAAGGTATGGAGGTGACTTGGTTGGGGTTGTAGTATGCGTGAGATGTCCCTTGCATCCCCTGCTAGTATGGTCTAGGTCCATGTGGCCTCCATTGGTTTATGTAATAGATCTGTTCAGTGACTCCTTCAGCCCCTTATATAGATTTAAGTCTGGAAAAGGAAGGACACTTATGTGTAGAATGATATTCTTCACAGACTGAACAAACCCTATAGAGTTCAATGGGCATTCATTCCTAGGATGCCTCCTAGTGCATCTAGGGCAAAAATGGCTAAGGCCCTCTCTGCTTCCTCTTTTTTTCTTTTGATATGTAAGGTATCCATTTGTATGGAAAGATTTTGCAATATCCCACTCTTGAATTCTTCCAGCATGTTTCCAACTTCACCTTTAATGGATGAATTGGAAGAAGAGGTACTGGCTATGGGTTGATTCCCCCTACCTTTCTTTCTGGATGCTCTAGAATGGTTTCTAAAAATAGTATTTATGTCCTCATAGGATAGTTGGTAGATGCCTCCCCCAGCCAATAGATGGAGGGTATCTAAAAGGTCTTCCTCAATTCCCTTGAACAGGACCAACTTCAGAGACTCAGGGTCAAGTGTACACCTGGCCCTTTTGTAACTGAGCTGAAACCTCTCTTCATAGTCTTCTAGGGACTCATTACTTCCTATGGTCATTCAGAAGATTTATTCTTTAGTATCTTTTGACCTACAATATTATCGATACTTTTTGTTAAAGGCCTGCTTCATCTCAGCCAGGTTGTGATGTTATTTCTAGGTAATCCCATGAACCAGCGCAGTGCTACGTCCTTGAGAGTAGAAGGGAACAGTTTCAACTTTTGCTCGTCTTCTGTATAGTCATAAGTTTGACAGATGATATCAAACTCAAACAAGAAGGTCTCAGGATCTTCTGTAGTCAAACCATGGAAGTGAGGTAGGGCTAAAGGACTTATATTCTTCATTTTGGTGTCCCCATTGGTCTCCCAAATGGGGAAGATACCCTCTATTCTCTCTCCATCTCTCCTAGCATTTTTGTTTTCATCCATTGGCTCTAGAGGAATATTTTCTTCTTCTTCTTGCCCTATAGGTTCTTCAAATATGTCTAGATGTTCACCTAAGGGTTCTTCATGGTTGCAGCCACCGAAGAAGAGAGAAGGTTGGCTATGTGAAGCAGTGGGGGTTTTGGGCAAAATTTTTCCTAAGTTATCTCTACTCCTATGAGGCATGAAAGGAAATATTTTTGGTTGGTCTTTTGTTTCTTTTTCCCCACACTAAAAGTACCTACAGAAACTAAAATTGTGATTGAACAAAGAAAATTGAAACTAGCTAAAATGAACTTGCTAAATGGAAATTTGGAGAATTGAAAAGGAAAGCAAGGAAATGCAGAACTGAAAGAAAAAAATGACTAGTCTACTTTTGTCGAAATAAACTATTAGCAGAATGTTGCAATAGGAAATAGAAGAAAGCAGTAATCACAAAGTACTCTGACGCTTCCTCGGCAATGGCACCAAGAAGTGGTCAGTGTTATTATTGTAGTAAGAATGCTGCAACTCGTGGGCTACCAACTTTACTTTTATCAACTCGGTAGTTCGTAACAAATTTGGAAGAGTCAGTGCTATATGCACAAGTACTAGTTCTCACTGCAGGTTGTCACTTAGTCAGTCAACGTGAGATCACTAGGAGCTCAAACCAGCTTTTATAGATTTTATAAGAAGCACTATGTGTGATGAAAGGAAAGAAAGATTACTCTACAGATGCTATTCTGATTGCAGAAAGGAGAAAGACTAGAATGTACAACAAAACCTAGTAAACCCTAATTAACAAGCTAATTCTACTTTTGCCAAAAACACTATGAAAACCATGAAATAAATGCCATTACCTACTCAAGGAAGTAAACAAAATATAACCATGCTATTTCTGGAATTAAATAAGAAAAAAACATATTTTTGGATTTTTTTTTGTTTTTATGTGAATTTAGCATGCATTTAATCTATTGTGTGTGAGTGTGGCAGTGAACAGGTGGTGTTAGAGGGTGGTTTTGGAGCTTGGGAGGATGTAGGATGGTGTGGATGGGTCCTAGGAGGTCTTAGGTGGCCTTTTGGAGGCTTTTCCCACACTCAGCTTTCAAAAGAAAGCCTACAGGAAAAACTACAGGAGGACACAGGAAAAATATAGGAGGAAATCAAGGAAACTACAGGAAGCCTATAGTAGGAGTCCAAGAGCAATTTTTGCTATTTTGAGGGTGTGAGAGTGGGGGGAAAATATGGATGAATGTTGGAATGAGGTGTTAGGGTGCCTAAGTTCTACCCTGAATCACCAGGAGAGAGAAATATGATTGGGTTTGCTCAAGGAGAGAGGAAGAATTTCTATGAAAAATGAAGGAAGCTAGGGCAGAATTGCAGTGAGGTTTGGGAGACCTATAGGGAATGGATCAGATGGAGGGTGTGATTTCTAGTAAGTTGGCATACTTATGGAAGAGATCTGCTACATAGAAACTGACAATTAACCAATAAAATCAAGCAACCAATGAAATGGGTGCATTCTAGGAAAAACATAGTTTTGCATTAAAATGGCCTAAACTATGATGTATAGAAGCAACTGCTGGGAAATGTTGTAAGAAAGGAAAGCATTCAAAAGGAATATTGAAAATTAGGAAGTGAAAATGATAAAGAAGATCTAAAGCAAAGAAAAATTGGACTATCAACCTACTAGAGAGCTGCAAACACTAGAAGTCCTAGGAATGAGGAAAATCTGTGTTTTTGGGCCAGCAAGAGAGTCTTTGCCTCAAATCATGGTCCCAGAGGGAGGAAGAGAGGCCAAGGCACTATTTCTAGCCTTTGGAATCTTCTTTCATCACTACTTAACCTACTACAGAAAGCACAAATGGAAGCAAGCTACTAAATCATCAAAAGCAACTTATTCTTAACCATAAGAGAAATATATCTAACAACAAACTAATCTACAAACTAATGTAAAGCATTCAAATACAAGTAAGGATAATATTAACTACTTGGATTGGGCCCTAACCCAAGAGATTCAACCCTCTGATGTAACTCAATGCTAGCTCAAAAAGGATTCCATCTTCATTATCAAAAAATAGCAAGATTACATAAAACTTTCATAAAATAGTAAGCTCGAAATTTGAGTAGAGTTTACACAAGCAAAAATCAACCCAAGTGAGGCCCTAGGCCTCTCTACTTATAAATCTGAAGCTACCAATAGCCTCCTTAAAATCAGGGAGGCTTGGCTTCCAAAACTCGAGATAACTATTAATCATCTTCCACTTGCTCGGCAGCCTTCTAGAGCATGATTCGGCTGTTTGTACTCCGAGCTGAATGAAGGGGAATTCGAAGTGAGGAGCAATAAATGAGGGGGATTCCCTCCTATAAGTCCTCTCCTTTGTCTAATTTGAGTTATTGCTACAGTTTGACCACTAGATACTTGATTTTGACCTCGAAATCCATCAATAATATTCATTAAATACATGTTAGACCACATGGCATAATAACTAACTCAACTCACCCTATAAGCATAAATATAATTAGAAAATCATACAATAAGGTAAGAGAATAGTTTATTTGACTAGGTTAAGAGGTAAAATGAGCCCATATAATTACCCATTTATAAGGCTCATCAAGAACACCAGCCTATAGGGTTCAGGTTGAAACGTGACCCCCTTACCAGAGCGCAGGGATGGCACAGATAGGATTTCAGGGGCGTGGATGAGGCCGAGGTAGAGGAGGACCTAGAAGAGGTCAATGGTAGCTGATTTGCTACAATTACAGAGGACTAGGACACTATTCCCTTGAATTCACTAACCCAACACGTCTGTCAAGCAAGTATTACATGCTATTTGATCATGAAACGAAATACTATCCTATGCTAATAGCTAGGGTACGTGACAAAGGGGTGTTGCCACCTATGTCGACTTAGAACCTGTAGATGATGAGGTCTGAGCCACGGGAAGAGGATCCAAATGTAAATATAGTGCTCAGAAGTGGAATCGCGATAGGAGATGACAATGGAAAACAACCAGAAGACAGTACATGGGTTCACAAAGCTCTAGCGAAGGAGGCTATGTTAAATTTGGAGCGCGCATGTGAAACCTTCATGGAAGCTAAGAAGAGCTTCATTGAGGCCTCCACCTCAAGAAGCAAGGATAAGCCTGAGTAGGAGATGGACCCTCTATGCTCACAACTTTCGTGGAGACCTGTATGAAGTTACTATGCAATAGTAAGGTTGTGAAAGGGTTACAACAACTCATTAATAGATGCGTTGGAACCACACATAGTATGAAAGATTGGCAAGCATAAAACAATAACATGACGGGAGATGAGACTTACCACACAAATAGGAAAGTATGAAATGGATCAGGTTATTTTGGACCTAGGGTCATATGTGAATGTCCTATCGAAGCATACTTGGGGACAGATGGGGAAACCCGTGCTACAATAGTCTCTGATCTAGTTAAGGATGACCAATCAATAGACGATCATCTCGATGGGGCGGCTGCAGGGGGTGACTGTGGATATTGAGGGAGCAAGCGCGTTGGCAGATTTTCAAGTAATAGAGATAGTGGATAATAGTAATCCCTATCCTGTGCTCCTAGGAATTAAATGGGCCACTAACATGAATGGGGTAATCAATCTAAAGAAGCTAAAGATGATATTTAAGAATAAATCGCTACGTGTAATAGTACCCCTAGATCCTGCTGAGGGATCACACTATACTGAACGAGTTTGCAATTATGAGAGTGATGATGATCTGGAATCTATCAATATGATAACAGTGCAACACCAAGATTGGGTGAATCCCACCGCAGATGGACAAGTTACATGGGATCACGAGAGTTCCTGCACTTCAGACTCCGATGAAGAGTTAAAGAATTGGCAGAACCGACTACATGAAGTGACTAGGCTGAACTGCAACATGATGACCCGATCACTACGTTGTGTGTTCTTAGAGGTAAGAAATTTTCCTATTTATGATGGCCTAAGTGAGGTAGATATATTTTTGGATGCATTTGAAATGGATGTACCAGAAAAGGAGCGCTTCCAGGCATTGGACTAGGCACTACGCGCTATGCTCGCAAGATGGTTGGGTACGCATAAGGGAAGCTTTGATGATTGGTGCAAATGTAGGAGGATGATCAGAACACGATTCGGGAGGCCTAATATGTGAATGATCGACAAGTATGATGGGCAGGATGACTCGTGCATGCATTTGGCGAAATGGACCTAGGCTTATGGAGAAAAGCCCCAACCAGAATGGGTGCACTTGTTCTGTCATGCACTGGATATTGTGTAGTATGTAGAAGTCGAGCTCCACCATGGGATAGGAAAATGGGATGTCCTGCATGAGGGATTCATGATGACATTCAGTTTTGAGGATGGGTTTGACATTATTGATGAATCACTACAAGAGGTGAAAGCAACAATATTTAGGATACTGTAGGATCCTTTAGACCTAATTTAGCCTGAATGGGCTACTCAACTGAGTCACATGCTAGAATGTTATAATGTAACTGCTGAGGAAGAGGACGAGGATTCGTAGAAGATTAACATTCTAGAAACAGAGGATCACTGTGAGGTTGAAGGACCGCAAATTGAGAACCTTGATATAACCACGTCGTTGAAAACAAAACAAGTAAACATTGGTACGGAGGAAGAACCCAAATTCGTGAATATTGGAGACTATTGGGATGACATGAAGGTGGATAAGGTTGTTGAATTGCTCCACAAATACCAATATTTATTCCCTACCAAGTTCACAGACCTAAAGGAGATAATCGGGGACCTAGGAATGATGAAGATTATGTTGAAGTCGGAAGCGAAGCCATTTAAGCAGATACCTTACCATCTCAATCTGAAATATAAGGAGAAGGTATGTTTAGAGCTAGATAAGATGCTCACGGTAGGCATAATTGAGCCTGTGGAAGAATCTGACTGAGTAAGTCCAATGGTGGTACAGGAAAAGAAGCAGAAGGATGAAATAAGGATATGCGTGGATCTCAGCAAGCTGAATGATCCTTGTGTACATGATCCTTTCCCAACTCTATTCATTGATGAAGTGTTGGACAATGTAAGTGGCTAGGAAGCATATTCCTTCACTGATGGGTTCTCTGGGTACCACCAAATCAAAATCACACCAGAGGATAGGAGTAAGACAACCTTTGCAATTGAGTGGGGTTCTTTTTAGTACACTATAATTTTGTTTGGAATGAAGAATGTGTCTACGATATTCTCGTGCGTAGTTGTGGTTGCATTCAAGGAATTTATTCATAAGTTCCTAGAAGTATATTTTGTTGACTGGACCATGTTTGGGTTAGTTAAATACCATGTAGTAAGCTTGTGCATGATTCTGGAACTTGTCGAAGATACCAAATCATGCTCAATCTAAAGAAGTGCCTATTTTTTGTTCCTTTTCGGAATATGTTGGGGCATGTGGTTTGCAGACGGGGATTGATGGTAGGCCCCGCGAAGATCACGGTGATACTGAACATGGAAGCGCCAAGGAGTGTGAAACAGTTGTGTGCTACCCTAGGACATATGGAGTATTACAGAAAGTTCATCAAACGCTATGCCCAGATCACCACACCTATGGAGAAATTATTGAAGAAGGATATCACATTCTACTGGAATGATGACTGTAAGAAGAGATTGGATATATTGAAAGAAGAGATGGTCACCGCGCTGATTCTAGTCTTCCTGGATTGGAAGAAGGAGTTTCATGTACATGTCACATCATGTATAGCACTGGGAGGAGTACTGGCATTGGCTAGCAGATAAGGTTTGGACCATCCTATCGCAGTCGCAAGCTGAAGATTATCCAAAGTGGAGAAGAACTATTCCACCACTGAAAGAGAAGGGCTAGCTATGGTGAATGCACTCCAGAAGTATAGGAAATACTTGCTGGGAGGCCATTTTAAGATGTATACGGATCACTCTACGTTGAAGTACCTGTTCAATAAGCTTGTGTTGGTGGGGGGGGGAGAATCTGCAGGTAGTTCATATTGTTCCAGGAATATGATTTTGAAGTTGTTGTGAAGGTTGGATGACTGAACGTGGGACCAGACCATTTGTCACGCATCGAAATAGGGGAACAACCCACTAATTTGGAGGAGGGATTGCTTGACGCGTAGCTATTTGCAGTTTGCATCGTGGATGGCCATTTTGAGGATATAATACATTTCCTAATGACAAGTTCTGCACCAGAAGGATACATTGTCCAGCAGAAGCAGGAATTAGTGGTGCGCACGACAGATTTCTCTATCATTGTTGGGCATCTATACAAGATGGGGATTGATGAGATATTGTGATGGTATGTACCTGAGTTCGAAAGAAGCAGCATCCTTACGGACACTCATGGGGGTGTCTCAGGAGGACATTATGCAGGGAGAGTGACCGTGCAGAAGATTATATGCGCAAGGTTGTGGTGGCCAACCCTCCATTAGGACTCAAAAATGTATTTCAAAGCATGTGATGTGTGTCAAATGACTGGTAGGCCATAACGGAGGGATGATATTGCTTTGAATCCTTAGATGACATTACAACCCTTTGAAAAATGGCTAATAGACTTTGTCGGCCCCATTCAACCTCAAGGAAAGATGGGACCAAGGTATATTATCACCATGAAGGAATATTTGACTTGTTGGGTAGAGGCACAGCCTTTGAAGGATTGCATAGGTGTGACCACTGCAAAATTCCTCTTTCAGCATGTATTGATGAGATTTGGTTGTCCTAAGATCTTCATGAGTGATCGCGGTATGCACTTCCTGAATGAGATGATTAGCATGTTGACGAAGGAATTTCAGGTATACCACCAGAAGAGCACACCTTATCACCCACAGGCTAACGGGGCAGTGGAGGCATTCAAAAAAGTGCTTTAAAATGAGCTGACCAAGGTTTACAATGCTCATCGAAGTGATTGGGACCTACGGATACCTGTAGTATTATGGGCTTATCAAACGACATGCAAGAAGTTGACTGGATAGACCCCATTTAGGCTCGTCTATGGCATTAAAGCAGTAATGCCTATGGAATATATCATTCCTAGTCTGCGCATAGTAGCACTCACAGGTATGACAGATCGCAAAGCCTTGGACGAGAGGCTCGCACAACTGGAAGAGCTCGAAGAAGAGAGATTTTTGGATGGATTTCACTAGCATGTCCAAAAGAAGCAAAAAAAGGCATGACACGATCGACACATTAAGTTGCACTCATTTAAATTAAATGACCTGGTTTTGATATATGATAGTAAGTTTGATAAATTTCCAGGGAAGTTCAAGATCCATTGGTTAGGGCCTTATGTCATTAAGGAGAGTACTGACGGAGGAGTGGTACAACTAGTCAAATTGAATGGAGAACCCTTCCCAGGAAAGGTGAATGGTAGTTGCTTGAAGCCATACACCGGTGGTCCGGCCATGTGACTAAATGAAGGTAGCATAGTCTTAGTGCTCCAGGAAGTTGAAAGGAGGTGTGGGACTATAAACTACACTACCCAGGTTGGCCATCTGCACGACTGGATGATGGTGCGAAGCAAGGAAGTGTCACTGGGTCTGTAGTAACATGGAGGGAGGTGCGCTACCCAAGGAGAAATTGCGCACGTCAGATGGAAAGTGACCGTTAAAGTCACTATCCATGATTTGATGGTAGAAGTGAGGACAAATCGAGCGAGCGGCCAGCATTTAAGACGAAATTTATGGCTCAGATCCTTGAAAATATCCCACCAGTCTAGCATTAATGAACCAATTTTGTGGTGGATGGTCAAATTTGAATTCAAAGTGCCCTATAAATTACAAGTAGTTGTGCAACAAGAAACACTTGGCATTTTGAGTATTCAGTTGTTGAGCTCCTAGGCATCCATGAACCAAGAATTCTTCTAGACTTTCAAAGAGACTCTTGAGTTTGCAAACTTGTTAGAGACAACACGAGCACTGTTAGAGAGCATTATGTTGACACCCATAGAAGTTATAAATACAGAGAAAGTAGTAGAATATCTTGCACAAGAAATGGAAAAAGAGGCGAAAGTAGCTACTCCAGAAGTAGCTGAAGTATTCGCAGAGTTCCCTAAATCACCGAGAACGCCGAGACCGAAGCCAACTCCAACCAAGGAGACCGTGAATGACAAGAAGGGAAAGCAGCCTACCATACTGGTGCCTGCATCACCAAGAAGAAACCCACCAAATCCCACTGCACAGGAGAAACGCAAGGCTATAAACCTAGAACTAGAGGAGGAAGATATCGAAGACATCCCAATGGATGATGAGGATGTAGGAATGGAAGTGGAGGAGGTTGAAGCCTAGGGTGTGCACCCAATTATGCGGTTGCCAAAGTATGTCCCTCTATGCAAGCCTAAGTCCAAGGTCCTAAAGTACATTGATGAGAGTAAGACTCCCCTGCAAACCCCTCTGCTACTGAATGAAATTGCTTTTGGCGGTCCACGTTTGGCACAGGTGCTAATACTGAAGCTTGAATATTGGGACTTTGTGGACCACGAGAAGTTCCCGCACCTGGCGACTAAGTCGCTGATGCACCGCATAATAGCAAAAATACAAGAATTACAACATTGGAGCTACGAATGTGGATCAATGGGGTAGAGAAGGCAAGATTTCTTAACCTACTCTTAGTGTCACACTACAACCGTACCCCAGTGAAAGTTTTGGTCATCAAGCTACTATTATGCTTGGTTCATGATGGGTTTCTGTGGATGGAGGAGCTGATACCCGTCATAGAAAGTTTTATTCACTGAATAACGCGCTTGCCATATACAGGTGAGAATCTAGCGATGATCTTTGGCGACAAGGGTAGTGAGCAGGCTCTCACAGAGTTGATGAAGGAGAAATTTAAGCTAGTGAAGAAGCTGCGCGAGTACACTATCTCCAACATTTGTGATCCCATTGTGAAGGTAGCAATGCAGATCCTTGTAGGGATGGTGATGCGGAAGTGTCGCGCTGATGAGGTGTCGACGCTTTTTGTTGTGCTTGCACAACAATGCACGGAAGGAGTCTAGTCTAACTGGTTAGACTACCTTCACGGAGAGTTCCTGATAAACTGTTGCGAAGCATGAGATCTTAGAAAGATGTTCCACTACGCATGGCTCCTGTTGTAGATTATGCTGGTGGTGCACGACCTACCAGAGGATAGCCAATTCCCTTTTGTCACCCTAGACCTCCCTGAAGCAGTGAAGTATGCTTCACTGTGGGTGACCAAGGATGTGCAATGAGTTTGGGACAGCAAAATCTTCTCGATATTGATGGAGATGAACAACAGGATGGCCATCAATCGCAAGACACAATTGTCACCCACAATATGCCAATCTGCAGGGCTATGCCAAGTTCAAAGAATATTTCCACCGAGCATCAATCAGGGCATGGAAGGACCGTGTGCAAAAGTGGTATGATTTTTTGTATCTATCCACGGATGACACCAATGGTGCGGTGCTTGATCAATGGTCGGCCGAGTGGTGCACTACCACATACTTAGCGGTGGGCGGAAGCATGTCCACTGCGCAAAAGAAGAAGGAGGAGGCCAAGCAGAAGATGACATAGCTGGTCGAGAAGAGGAAAAAAGAGGCCACTGTTAAGGCCCAAGCGAACCAGGCAGAAAAGAAAGCAGGTAAGCAGACAAGTGGCACAATGTGGGGCTCTTACAAAGGCGTGAGGTCATCTTCACCTCATACCGAAGAGGAAGACAAAGAACAGCACGACGTAGACGCTCAAGGGACATCCACCTGCATTAACCACCCAAGGGAGCTGGAGAAGGGAGGGTCTAGAAGGAAATCCAAGGCAACCAAGACCTCGCTAGATCCTATCACATTGATGAAGGGTGACTTACATGATATCAATGACACAGTCAGAGATGTCACCATGAAGGCCCCGCAACAATTTGAACAACAACAAAAAATCATCCTAGGGGCCATCTAGACTGGGTTGCAAGAGTTGCAGACCCATTCGTCATAGGTTGGTATGGTGTCTAGCAACTTGGCTATCAGCACTTCAGAGGCTATTGATATGCTATGCACGAAGGCTTCCAGTATGATCATGCTACTGGATGGAGTAATAACCACGAAAAATGAGGCTGACAAGCCCATTGTTAGTGCCTTGAAGGGAGTTGGGCTAAATCTAGCAGTGTTGTTGCACTCAAAATTGTCACCTTGACATTTTGCAATCTGTGTGAGTCCATTACCACTCATACTTTGCTCCTTTGTAAGTCTTGAGCCTCGGTTCCTCATATCAAGCCTTGAAAATAAGAGAAAGCCCTCAAAAGTTTCTAAAACTCTGGTTCCACACTTTCTCTATGCATTACCTGTGGTACCGCACATAATGGTCATGTCTCCTCAATACCTGACCACTCTATCTCTGTGTTATGGGTGCGGGCCCCTATAAAAGTTAAAAAGGCATGATTATATTCTAAAAACTCACTTTCAATCATTTCTAGAAACTTTTGGAAGGAATCTTGAGGTGGCAAGTTCGCTCTCTTAATGTTCATGCATGCCATACCTTAAGGAGCTAACCCCTTGATGTGAGGAGCTTATCTCTTTGAAGGAGGATTCTATCCCTTCATAGGTGGACCTATAACCTCCTTCCCTACACTATAAAATGAAGCATTGGGTTGGTTACTTGAGAGGTTGAAAGCTGAATATTTTTGAGGTGAAATGCTATTGGAAATTAGTCTTCTTAGTTGAGTTTTTATGAGGAGAGATTACATACCTCTATGATCTCATTTGGAAGAGTGCAAGGCTTGTCAAAGTAAAGGAAATTCCTATTTCGGACCCCAGGAAGAGCTTGTTCAACATTAAGGCCGAAAAGGTTGTAAGGTCCTTCTACTTCAAAGTTAATACAAATAAGTTTGTTTTTCTCAATAAGTTGTTGATTTATGGTTTATTTTATGGATTCCTTGATCACCGTAATAGACATGATTTATGATATTTGTTATGCAGGTGCTATTTGATGTTTGCTTGTTTGTGATTGCAGGTTCTCAAAGGTAATTCTTTCGAATAATTGAAGGATGGATACTATGAACAAGCGTTGGATCTGAGGTATGGTCTTAACACCTCTATAGTATTTATTCATAAATTGCATATGTCTAGAGAAAGATAGATTTGTTTGTCTGTTTGTTGCTAGACTATCTTCTGATACTAGGGAGATCGGTTTTTTTTGCAAGATTGATTTATCCAGGCAACAAATTGACGACTCCACTCGGGAAAGTTTCTTGGTTTTTCTTTGCCTTTGATTTGAGAAACTTGTTTTCATTTCTACTTTTTGATTGATGTATGTTGGCTTGGGTAGATTTTAGCATCTGGACTATTTTTTTTTCGATGTTTTCAGGGGACCGCACTTTCTCCTTACAGACAATGCGGGCATATCCATACGTTTCCTTTAGTGAACAGAGCGAGACCACACCTGGTTCTTCTGGAAGCCTGCAGAACCTATAAATTTTTTTGAAAAACCTAAAATATTTTCTTCTAGTTAAGTTTAGGTTTCATTTAGGGTTTTTACTATCTACCCATATTTGCATCTTTCCTGTCAAAAACTCTCTTGTGAGTGAGTTCCAATGGTGTTTTTGTTTCAGGCGATTTTCTAGAAGTTTTTCATGCCTGGAGTGGTTTTCACTTGGTCTCTGTAGTGACTCAAAGATTAGAAGCTTGAGAAACCTTAGACCACCCTGGTGTCTTTTTATCTTCTTGATGAGTCTGACTTGGTTGTGAAATCTGTCCTTTGTGAGAAATAGATTTAGTTTTCTTCTTGCAAATCTTTGAACAAGCTTTGTTATAAATTTTGGATTTCATTTTTAAAAAAGAAAACATATCTGTATGTTTTTTGTTGATTTGTTATTATGAACAAATGAATCCTTAGTTTACTGAACAACTAAGTAAAACGTCCTCAAAAATAATTGAAGCTTTTTATTCAATTTAGGTTTTTAACAGTTTTTAGATCTCAAGATTAGTTTTTGTAGTTTTGAGTGTTTTTTAGAACTTGTAGATCTCTTTTGAAGCAAATTGTTTTTTGTAGTTTCAAGTTTTGAAAAGAGAAAGGGAGTTTTTGTGAGCATTAATTAGTAATCTCATTTTGAGTTCTTACTAAAAAAGACAAAAATATTTTCTTTTTATTTCCATGTTGAAAGAAAGAATTGTTTCTTAAAAGAATTGCATTCTCAAACTCTTTCTTTCAACTAGAATTTCATTTAAAGAAAAACAAATTGCTTATCATTTTAGGTGCATCTTTTTAGCGATTTGGGAGTTGAGTCTTTACACCATCAAAGTTTCATTTCCGTACCTATTGACTTAAAGAACAACCCATAAAAATAACGCTTAATTAAAATTGATCTAGTAATCTTTTTTATTTATAGGGCCCTTATCACCAATATAGCTTAGGCTAGTATCTTGGAGTAGGGAGTAATTAACTCTCCAAGATAGTTAAAACAAATAAGTAGCTACATCTTGTGGTAGGAAATAAATCCAACTGTAATTGCTACATTTTGGGAAGCTTCTCTTAAAGGAGTCAATCACGAGATCATGTCTGAACCTTTGAGACAATCAAGTTTGTTTCATTGGGAAAGATAGAAGATTGACATGTATTATAAACGGTAAACCTCGAATTAACCATTGTCGAGGAGCCTAGGGTCACTTTTTGGTAAACCTCGAATTGGTCATGTCAAGGAGCCTTTAAGGGGATTGAGCTTTGTTACTCTGACCTTGCACGTAGATCGGATAGTAGACTGTTCCCCCAATTGCATTTGTTGTTGTTGGTAACCTTAGTGTCCATAAACGTAAGATTATTTCTTAAGGTGACAGTGAAGGACAGGTCTAACTATACCTGTAGAAGACATAGACTAGACTCACTTAGACTCTTTGGGGGGTTCTCTTCACTCGAGATGGTTTTGTGAAGAAACTTGTGCTAGTCTGTTTCATTAAGTAGTTTGACGGGGTAACTGTTCCAACCGCCCTTTCTGTATTAAGATTCTATGACGTTGGATTTCATCACCAACTAGTGTTTTTAGTACGGGAAGTTACTATTTGTGTGTGGTTTGAACTCTTAGATTTTTAGGCGTGTGATTCAAGTGTTTGTTTCTTTAGAAATTTTAGGTGATTTTATTGAAATTTTCTTTGTTTGCGTGTGATTAATTAAATATTTAACCATGGCTGAATTACCGAGATAATCTCATAGACTTCAGGGGAAACCTCCTGAGTACACACCAAGTCAACTTGAAGGGCTACGAGCTCTTGTATCACTTAGTGATAGTAGAATTCGGTCACTAGAAGCCAGAGAGTCGTCTTTAATTGTTTATCCTGATTATCAAATACAAGTAACATAGTATATTCAAGAGCCAATTTCATTTTCGGAAGTTACTGGTAGTATTTCTCCTTCCAGTGAATTAGTTGAAGAACCTGAAATTTCTGAGCCTAAAACTGAACCTGCTGCTACTCCAACTTCAGGATTTGCTTCTCCAACTTCTAATGATCCTAGTTCACCCAGGGTAGGAAACATCATTACCCAAAATCTTCCTTCTGGCTTCATTTCTATTGAAGAACTTGTCAGTCCAAACGAAGACGTAACTCTTCTCAAAAATCAACCAACCTTAAATCTTAGGGAGCATGAATCAATATTCTACAGTCCTTTTAGGAGTGATGCTTGGTACGTATCATTGAAATTTGTTTTAGAAAACCCGGGTCTTAGTTTTTCACCACCTCGAATTCCTTTTCATCCTACACCAAGAGGTTATTATCCTCCATCGATTATGTCAAGACAATCGTCTATGTTTTCCCAAACACCGGAAACATTTTTATATGGCGGTACTTATGTTCCTTCGGGGTGCCAGTCACTCACTGACACTTTTTCACGAGCATCTCCTCAACCAATTGAACATGAGTTATCAACTGGTAATAATGGAACTTGTTGGCCACTACGTGTCAACTACCCTTAGCAGTACACCCCCTTTTCCTCGCAAAAGGGTAGCGCTTGAATGACGTGTCCATGCCATTCGACAGTCATCGTCGACCTTATCATATTATGTTGTAAACCCAATCTGCATGTGTGAATTGTAAATAATCTTAGCAGAGCTGAGTCATGTATGGAAATTGCCTAGGTGGACCTAATTTTCTAGTGATAATCTACGTTCCGGAAGATTTTTTGTCTCACCGATCCATGATCGGCAGAATTTTCTTTCAGCCTAACCCCAAAGCCAAAATGAATTTTTTCATTATAATCTTAGGGAAATCCTAGTGCGTTGATCTGCTAGATTATAGTTGGTCGCAGAACTGGGTGATTTATGAAGGTCTATGTCAAATGGGTTTTCCCCCTTCGGATGTAAAATTGTAAAAGTCATGATGTAAAGTGTCTTGAGGGTTAGGAAATCCCCTCATAGGTCCTAAGTCCTAAGTCCTGGGTCCTAGGTGATTTTTCCAAAGGCTAAGTTTGAGGATCCATTTAAAAAA
>APFE030720797.1:0-20061 GCA_000404065.3 Pinus taeda | reverse complement strand
TAAAATAATAATAAGTCAAATTTTTGAGTAAATAAATGCAGAATTTCAATTTTTAATATATTAAAATGCATTTAAAAAAAACTCGACGGATGATATTAAAAGAAATCTGGACTCTCATCAATGATCGAGATTAGTTTGACATAGATCACTCGAACTAGCCATTGGGAATTTTTCCTTTAAATACGGTGCTAGGGGTCATTTGAGATCAGATTTGATTGGAGAGTTTGGTGCTAAAGAAAGCTCTCTTGTAGTCAGTTTTTGTGCAATAAAGAAGGACTTTGGGGTTGAAAATCTTGCTGGTGTTACTCTTCTGGAAATGCTGTAAGATTGTTTTATTTTTCTGCATAATCTTATTTTCAGTCATTGATAATAGCTTGATGAAGATTGATTCAGGCACAGGTATCTTGTCTGATCTCTAGGGTTTGAATGATACTTTAGATTCTGAAATATAATGGAAGGTATCTCCATTTGATCTGGATTTCATTATTGTTTTCTCCCTCTATGTTAATGGTTGATTTTAAGCTGTGCAGGAAATCCTTTTTTTTCAGATTACCGGGCGTTAGGGGAAGTTCTCGGCTGAACAAGCCAACTCCCGGATTGTGTTTTCTGAAAGAGCCCAGCTAGTTTTTAATCCTGGGCTTATCATCTGAATATTTTTTAATCAATGCATGAAGGGTTTTCTGAAGTATCTCACATTAAAATTTAAATTCTAAAAATATTTATGTGGCATAACGAGAAATCTGGCTATTTTAGAGTTTGCAGTTTGTGAATATTGTAATTATTTAGTTAGGGTTTTCAGTTTCGTTTCTTGTACATATTATCTTTAGGTGTTTTGTTTTGCCATTACAGGTTGCAGGTTACAGGTATGAGGAGAAATTTTTGTTTGAAGCCAGATCTAGGCCCTGGACGGTAAGATCTGGCCTCAGGATCAAGTTCTTGCAGGTTTTTTGCTGAAGAAGTTTGAAATTCTCCAAGCTATCTGTTTGCTGAGGTTTCATTTAAAATTGGTTTCCAAAAATATCAACCAGCAAGCTTACATTCCAAGGGTTTTAAAATCATTCTTTTTAGATCTAATTTTTTTTATGAGGGTTTCAAGAAATCTGAAGGAGAGCGAGTTAAAAATTTTGTCAAGATTTCTGGAAAATATTTAGAGCTCCTCTCACTTTGCTGCAAATCAAATCCCTATCTCCTCACAGCTCCATTTCCGCATTTGTCTTCAGCATTACGTCCTGCGGATTCCTTCCACGCTGCTCCAGCACCTGCAAACAAAACAAAAATTAAAAAAACAAAAATATTAAAAATTAAAAATTTAAAAAAAATTTTAAATAAGCTAATAAAAAAATCAAAATTCAATTTTTTGGTCCTTTTTCTATAGCTAACGCACTTGAAATTTTTATTTACAAGTTGGCTATATGAAAGTGGCAGCTGGTCAGCATTTAAATTTTATGGTCATTTAGAGCATTTGATTTTTCTTGAAGTTTAATTGCTGGATCATTTAAAGGGGTTGTGTATTTGTTGAAAATCTTACATCGCTTGGGTGATTTGATGATAAGTGATTGTTCTACATGGTTTATATTTCTGCAATATTCAATAAATAATCATTTAATCATTAGCTCCTTAATGCACTAGTCTATTAACTTAATAAAATCAATTAAATGCTTGTTTCCCCTCGTGTCTCCCAACCCAACTGGTCCACAGTTGGTCATCCATTGTCCCATAGGGTCTACCCCACTTAGCCGCGGAAGACAGACTTAAACAGAGAGATCAGGGATCAGGGTGACAGCCCCCGGTCTAAGCGTTGTTGTGACAATCTATGCGACAACAGAACTCAAGTGTTGAATGCAGAAGAAATACTTATGATGTCTGGTAGTATTCCAAATTCTCAACCTCAAGGTAGTCAATTACCGCCTGGGGGCAACCCCAGGGTAGTTAGTTACCGCCTAAGGGGCAACCCTAAGGTAGTCAATTACTGCCTGAGGGGCAACCTCAAGGTAGTCAGTTACAGCCTGGGCAACAACCTCAAGGATAGTACATACATTCTGGATAGTACATACCTCAAGGTCAACCCTAGACTCAGTACATACCTCAAGGTCAACCCCAATTCCAGTACATACCTCAAGGTCAACCCCAGTATTAGTACATGCGTTAGGGTTATCAACCTCAAGGTCAATACCCAACTCAAGGTTTCCAGCCACCTTCGGGTCAATCATTTATACAAGGAGTTGGAAATGTACCGCTTAATTATCAACCCTACGTTCAACTAGGTTATGGTCCTCCATATGCACAACCTTCTATTGGTCAATACCCTAGAATGAATATGGTGTGGGATCCATCTCAAACTCAACAAACTATGCAACCTAATGTGCAGTTATCAAGTCAACATGGACAACCTTTGGTTTTTGGTCCAATCTAGCAACCTATCCAACCTTTTGTTCAAACCTCTGCACCTGGTTCAGTTCAGCAACATGGGCCTAGCTCACCTCGTACTCCGCCTCAAACTCCTACTGCAACTTCTGTTCAACCTACCACACCTATTTCTGGAGTATCTGTAGCTTTGTTTTCTACTATCCATGCATCAATACAAACTCCTCAAGTCTCCGTACCACAGTCAGGACCTACAATTCAGAATTCGGTCCAGATGCCTGTAGGATAAGTTGGTCCAACTACGGTTGTCACAAGTCAATCGCAATTCACTTATCAACCGTACCAGGGATAGTATCAATTCAGTCCCACTGTACAAAACCCAGTTTATTAGTATCAATCATATCCTCACTATACTTATCAACATCCTCAATAACCCCAGTTTGGTATGCTTAATCCTATTTTCCCAGGAGGTTATAACATTCCTAATGCAAATCCAATTCCAGGTTATCCTGGATATCCTCCTCCTGGAGCTGGTCTTGTTACTCAAGGTTTTCGTGACCCTAACCGTCAATTACCATTTGTTACAAATTTGGATTTACTTGATTTCTCACGCCTTACGAATGATCCAGTTTACTATCTTCTGTATTGGCCAGCAATGCCTAATAAGTTGCCCAGTGATATCCCAAAATTCGAGGGTAAGTCAGAAGAGGATCCATCAAATCATGTTATGACTTATCACCTCTGGTGTGCATATAATTCAATCATTGATGATTCAATTTGATTATGTCTTTTTCAACGAACTCTTATTGGTCTTGTCGCCAAATGGTACATTGATTTACCATGAGGCTCTTTTTATAATTTCAGTCAGTTAGCCACTTATTTTTTACGAGAGATTTTTCGGCGAAAATCACATGAAATACCATTTGTCGACATGTTTCGAACCAACCAGTGTGGTTCATCTTCAAGACAAGTTGAAGAAACAGATCCAGCTTAGCATGTTAAATAGTCTGAGCAGAGCCTCCAATGGCTAACATGACCAACGGCTAATTTTGACTTTTGGACCAGGGTCATAAAGATTTTTATAATTTAATGGAAATTAGTTATATTAGGTGACCAATCCCTTAAAAAATATGTAAAAATATATAAATATATAAAATAATTTTAATTGGTTTTAATAGTTAGTTAAAAATGTATTATTTAATAATTAAAAATTATATTCAGTTGCCTATCAGATACGACAATGGCATGGAACTGTTAACTTCACTAAAACAATCCATATCCACATATATTTCTAATCATATTCATGAATGGTGATGTCAAAGACGTTTAGTAAAAGATTTCATTCCAGATCAAATTTTAGCGTAATGGTTTGTTAAATCATTATTACCTAAAATCACTGAAGATGTAGCTAAGGCAGGAGTTGTCACTGAAGAGAAAGTTATTTCTCAGGCTCAGTACCTTGACCTCATCTATACATAGTCAGGTACTTTACATGAAAAAATCCCTGATCTTCCAAAACACGATCAAATAACTGTAGCTCCTTTAGGGCCTCATGCTGCTGACGGTATGATTTGTTCAGTTAGTACTAAAAGCAAGAAGAAATCTTCAAAGAATTCTTCTCCTATAATAACTTTACTTGATTCCTCGAAAGGAGATTCTCTCGCTGAAATTTCTACTGACATCCACATCATAGAATCATCTACGACCAAATCAAAATCTGGTGGTAAAAATAAGGGGAAGAAGAAAACAAACAAAACTCAAAAGAGAAAATAGATAAAAATGAATCTACAGACGAAAAATGTAAACCTCACTATCCTTGTTTCATATGTGACGAAGATCATTTTACCGAAGACTGCCCACATCGAGCAGAGGTTTCGGAAATCATTAAAGGTTCTCAAATTCATATTGTCTTAAAGGATCCTTTTCCTAATCAAGATAGTAAGATGACTGGTTCTTCCTCGAATGCCTCAAAAGAACCCATTATGATGATGTCCCATGTCAGAATTGCGATGCGATCGCAAGATTATGGTAGTAAAAATCGTGTTGATGGTAAAGAAGTAGAGTCTTGTAATTCAAACACATCAACTTCACCTCCTCCTGGTTCCGGTCCACTACAGATCGAGAAACCCAACCTTGACTTAGTAATAAAACCGCCTGCTAAAGGTATACTTCGAAAATCAGCTTTCCATCCACATGCGAGAGCCGCTCATAATTATAACATTGTTGAAGACTTAGCTATTTCCCCTTCAGCAATGTCGGCTTTGGAAGTGCTGCAATTATGCCCAGCACAGTGTAAATTACTATTTTCTACCATAGGAGTTGTTAATATTCAAGATTTGAACCTAATAATCTTCTATTTAGACAATAGTACACCCTGTCTACCTCATCAAATGGCTTTCCAGATTCTAGTGCTAGTCAAAAACAAACCTTGCTTTCGGATTGTGATTGATGAAAGAGCTTCTACTTGTATTATGTCAATCCAGTGTTGGAGATTGCTTGGTTCTCCCACACTCAATTAGTCTCCAACAATTCTAAAGGCTTTTGATGGCTGATGGTTCCATCCTTTTGGTATTTTGTAGGATTTACCTATAGGGGTCGAACGCAAAACTGTAAATCTAGATGTGGAAGTGGTTGATGCCTATCTATATTACAACCTTCTCTTGGGTTGCAGTTGGTCTTATCCTATGATTGCTAGTGTTTCATCAATCTTTCGAATTATCAAGTTTCCTCATAACGGAAAGATTGTTACAATAGACCAGCTGACTTATTTCTCATCCGACCCAGCCTCTTTAGATAGTATTTAGCACGTTGGTAAAACAACTATCCCTTACAAGGATGTTGGAGTAGGTTTGATTAAAGATTCTGGTTTACTAGGAACTTTTTCCTTCCCTCCTCCTAATGTATCGCCTTCTATTTCAACTATTCATTATGATTTCATTAAGCATTATTTCTTTTGATGATCCTTGGATTGTACCTTTCGATTCTGAGGTGGATTCATTTGGAGGTGTGATGACTTTCAATCCCTTTGAAATTTCATATTAGGTTGTATAGTCATTTTCTGATTCTTGTTCAACCGAAATTGATCCAATGAATGTGGTCCATGGGGAATCACTTTCGATGTCAACCTCAGCTACAACAACACTTTTTGATCCTATTCATATTGATGAGCATATTCGTGAACTTTTGTCTATTGATGATTTACCATGGGAAGATCTTCATCACTGATCTTCGTTTTTACCTGAGATTGATCATTCTGAAAATGATTTTTCATCTATTTTTACTACTGACTATGTCAAAGAACCACATAATCCATTGCAACATTCTGATTCTGAGTTAAATTTGGGAAATATCTCTCGAACAGTTCCTATTTACATTTCAGTTAAGCCTGGAATTATTGAAAACATTCATATAGGTGCTTCCTGTACGGACAATGAAATCCAAATTTATAAAGCCCTATTTCAAGAATTCCATGACGTGTTTGCTTGGTCATATGAAGAAATGCCAAGAATCAATCCATTGATTGTTGTCCATGAAACTAAAACATACTCGGATTCTAAACCTTTCCGGCAACGTTTGCGTCAGATACATCCAAGAAAAGTTGTTGCTGTCAAAGTAGAAGTTGAGAAATTACTTCATGCAGGTTTCATTTATCCAATTCCTTTAACAGATTGGGTATCGAATATTGTTCTTGTTAATAAAAAATGAGGAACGATAAGAATGTGTATCAACTATAGGGATATTAATCGATTTTGTCCTAAAGACAATTATCTAACCCCCTATATCGATCAAATTACTAATGACTGTGCCGGTAGTGAAATGTTCTCCTTTATGGATGGTTTTTCCAGTTAAAATCAAATCATCATACTCCCTACTGATCAACCTAAAACAACCTTCATTTGTCCATGGGGGACATTTGCTTATTGCAAATTACCCTTTGGATTGAAGAACACTGGAGCAACTTTTCAAAGGGCTATGTCTTACGCATTTCATGATATCAAGCACATTGTGCAGCCTTATCTTGATGATTTACCTGCCCATTCATTACATAGAGCTGATCATCTCACTCATTTCTGAGTTATCTTTATGAGATGTAGGCATTATCGAAGTAGGCTGAATCCACACAAATGTGTATTCTGCATAGAAATGGGTCGCTTACTGGGATTTTTCATTTAAAAAGTCAACATTCATTTCAATCCCTTGAAGGTTGGAGCTATCGTCAAATTACCTCCTCCTTCAACTCTTTGCCAACTCCAAAGTTTGCAAGGGAAATTTTTTTTTTACGTCGTTTCATTCCTAACTATGCTGAGATAATGAAAGGTTTTACCAGGTTTTTGAAGCAAAATACTCCATCCTTTTGGGATGAGATCACTGATAAATATTTTGATGCACTTCAACACACGTTAACCCATGCACCGTTACTGCATCCTCCCAACTACAACTAGGATTACTTTTTATACCTCACTGCTTCTCATTCCACCATTGGGATGGTTTTAGACTTTAGTTCAGGAAGATGAATTAAAAAATGAACATGTGATTTACTATCTTAGTCGCACTCTGCATCCAACTGAGCTTAAATATTCGCATGTGGAGAAATTGGCCATGGCAGCTGTTCAAGCTATCCAAAGATTTCATCACTACATCTTATTATGCAAAACCACGGCAATTTCTGACTATAACCCTATGATGTATATCTTGACAAAACAATTGATAGGGGGCAAGTATTCCAAATGGATAGTTATCTTGTAGGAATTTGACTTGGAATTTGAAAAATCCAAGGCAAAGAAATCTTTGGTTTTCGCTGAACTGATGTGTGATTTCCCACATACTGATACTGAAACTATGGCGGAGCAGCCCATTTCTGATGAATCCTTATTTTTTATCAGTATTCTTGACCCTTGGTATGGATATATTATTGTTTATCTCCAAACCCAATCTTTTCGGCTTGAAATCTCATGATCTCATCGATGGAAAATACATTTCCAATCCCAACAATACAATATTATTGGTGATACACTTTATCGTCGAGGGGCAGATTTTGTTTTCCAACATTGTCTAACTCATGAAGAAGCTGAAAAGGTTCTGAATGACTGTCACTCTGGAGCATGTGGTGGTCATATGTCTGGGTATGCCACGGCCCAAAATATATTGTGCGCTGGATATTTCTAGCCATCCTTATTGAAAGATTGTATCTATGCAGTCTAGAAATGCCACAATTGTCAAATTTTTTATCGTAAGATGCATGCTCCACCCACTCCACTCCACCCTATAATTGTTGTCGCTTCTTTCACAAAGTGGGGTATTGACTTTATTACATGTAACCCTCACTCGACTGGGGGCATGCATATATTATCCTAGCAGTAGATTATTTTACTAAGTGAGTCGAGGTGATGCTCACATTTTCGGCAGACGACAAAACTGCTGCAACTTTTCTATTCAATCATATAATTGCTAGATTCGGTGTTCCTCAAGCTATTATTACTGATCACAGAAGTCACTTTCAAAATATCATGATGACTGAACTAACAGATCAACTTGTCTTGCACCACGATAGTTGTACTCCATATTACCCGCAGGCTAATGGTCTGGTTGAAGCTATCAATAAAGTTTTAGTCACTATGATCCAACGA
Source organism: Pinus taeda (assembly GCA_000404065.3). NCBI lineage: Eukaryota > Viridiplantae > Streptophyta > Pinopsida > Pinales > Pinaceae > Pinus > Pinus taeda. Next base: position 12,070 of record APFE030720797.1, on the reverse strand, counting down.
ATCATTGGTATTCATAAGTCAAATTAGCATACCATTCTATTTTCAGCACTTTGGGAATATTAGACCTCATTAAAAACATCAACGGGTTTCACTCCTTTTCAACTTGTCTACGATTTGGAAGCAGTGCTACCTATTGAATGCAAAATTTTGTCATTACAATTAGCCACAGAAATACTCCCAGCTACTTCTGAAGAGGAGAAACGTTTTTTTTACTTAGCTCAGCTAGATGAGAATCGATGCACTGCTGCATTAGCAAATGAGACTCATGTGAAAATAGTGAAAGCTCAGTACGACAGAAATGTTACACCTCATAATTTTTCAGAAGGAGACCTAGTTTTACTATATGATCAAGCAAACGGTAAGCTAGGAGCTGGAAAATTTGAATCTATGTGGCATGGTCATTACATTGTTAAGCGAAATTTGGAAAAAGGGGCTTATGAATTAATATAGTTTGACGGTGTCTCTTTGGGTAAACCCAGAAATGGACTTTATCTGAAGAGATATTATGCTTAAATTTTGGTGTGGAGATTTTTTGTTAGATTAGTTTCTTTATAGCTGGTGTTTGAGATTAGAAAAGTGTGCCTAGTTTAGAGAGTGCTCTTATCGTTATTCCTACTTTTCTTGATTTTACTCTTGATATGCTGTCGACGTCTCTTGAAACATACATTGGTTTTGTTGATGGTGCTTGTCGTAATACACTGAACATTTATTCCACAGCTTGGGTTATCTATTCACCCTTTGATGAGTTAGTATCTATGCATGGGGTAAGCCTTGGTCAAACAATGAATCACATTGCAGAGTATAGTATAGTGATTGAGTTATTATCTGAATTCATCTCAATTGGGATTCAGAGTGTGATTTCTAGGTTGGATTCTGAACTCGTTGTATTACAGCTTAACAGGGTTTATGCCATTAGAAATCGAGTGTTATTAAGATTATTTTTTAGAGTTCGTCTCTTGGAATGTGAATTTGATTACATTGAATATCAACATATTAAAAGACATTTAAATACATTAGCTAATATAGTTTCTTCTCGTATGATAAATAGACATTTGCAATAATCAAAACAGTAAATTTAAAAAATTTCAATAACATGTCACACGAGATAGCCGGTAATAATGATATATCATAGTATAGAAGAAGTGTGTGAAAATATACATCGTCTTCGATCATAGGTTGAAAAACACCTTATGATCGGCAAAAATGATAATACAAAAAGGACAAAAATGTCATGTGAGTCTACAAAATCGATCATCCTATCCCTGGTGATGATCACAATAAGAAACCACTACTCGGGCCACCCTACATAGGAACCTCCTAAAAGGTCCTGGGACCCCAATCACATATCTCTGTAACCTAAGTGGAATATCATCTATGCCTGTCTCTAGAATATCTACTGTCAAGCACTCTAGATGATTCTCCAAGTTGGTTAGGATCTCTGTAGATTGATCCTGTGGGGCTAGTACTGTTGTGGCTAGGTGTCTCCTCTCGTAAGGCTGGAGAGCGGCTGGTCGTCGTGGTCCCACATCTGCATTTAAAACTTTTGATTGTTAGTTTTGGATGATTTAAAAAAAAAAAAATTAACTATAACTTAGAAAGTGTTGAAAATAATTTTTACCTGAATCATCCCATTGCTGTCCTGGTGGAAGAGTCATATCTGGATCACTGCGATAATCCATCCCGGCATATGGAAAATCTTGAATCACAAAAAGTTGGTTGTTCAACCAACGAAAATACTCAGGTGAAAATCGAACAACCTCTGAGCCCTCATCAGGGTGAGGGGCCATTAAAGCAATCCAACACATTATCCTAGGCTCTCAAGCAAGACCAACATCAACAGGAATATGTTGCGGGGCTAACATGGGGATCCTCTCTAGAGAAAAGCTAACAATGTTAAAACCGTATCCAAAGTTTTTCAATTTTCCATTCATTGCTCCCGTTAGTTGGCCTTTCACATTTGCCAACACAACCTCGCACCAATTGAATATGGTGCCTCGATAATAGTCTACAGCCATCTGCATCTGGGATCTAGTAGCCACATGCAATGATGCACTCCCACATAGCCTGTTAATAGTGAATGCAATAACCTTAAGTTCAGGATGGTCGATAGTTTTAATATCAATCTATTTGTCCTTTGTTTGATCATTGAAAAACTCCAATCGGAGACTAGCGACAAACTGGCCACCTGGCCTAGTCACGAAAAGAGATAATTGTTCACCTCTCTTGGGAAAACCAGTCAAAAAATATATGTCCTCTAGCTCGATTTTGATCCGGTGGCCACCAATCACAAAACATTGGTTCTGTATGTTCCACCTATCTACTAGCCATTGCAAGAGGTCTACTTGGGCCCTCATGCCCGGTATGGCCTAGAACTTAAATAGTCAGCATGCTCTCAATGCCTGTATTGTGGGCGGATGATTTATTGTGGCAAGATCCACATCCTCATGCTTGCGTTCTCGCAAAATAAGCATTTTCAGTGTCCTATAATGCAAAAAAGACATATTAGAACAATTTAGTTTGAAAACTTTTGGGCAAAAAATGGAAAAATTTAAGTTTTTAAAATCCATTTCGCGGGGTCCGCACCTGCTCCTTAGAAATAGTGCATAGGTCCACACGTGTTGTAAGAAATAGGTGCAGACCCACGACATTTTTCTTTGTAGAAAAAAGTAGGGGTCTGCAAGGGCCGCATGATGCACCTGTGGACCCCTGCGGGCGATTTTCTAAACCAATTTCTCCTCTAAAAATAAAATTTAAAGCCTAAAAATGAAATGTAAATGGATGAAATGCAAGATAAGGAGGATGTGGATTACCTCGAGTTGACGGTTTTCGATTCCAACAGATGGATTTTCCAAAATCTTCACAGGAACTTTCTTACGCAAAAACCCTCACTTCTCACTCTGAACTTAAATGGTAAAAATGAAGTTAGAAAATCCCTTTTTATAAGTTTTTTCGAATAAATGAATTTTTAATTTATTTATTTTTCACTTCAAAAAGGTAACTTTTTGAATACATTTTTATTTATCTTAAACAACTATTAGTAACGTTGTGAGTTTTTGTGTAGAATATTGGATTTTTGGGGAAAATTGATCATTTTTCAACAAAGAGCATACTTTTATCACTTTTTCGGACGCTTTCAAAATTTACAAAAGAGCAAAACATTGGAGTCATCTTCAAGCTCTTTTATGACTCGTGAAATATGAAAAGACTACCAAGTTTTTCCTTTTTTAACTCGTTAAACGAAATTAAAAGGGCGGTCCACTTACAGCTCTTTTCTGACTATATAAACACGAAAATATCAATGGACTTTTGTCATTTCAAGTTCGATATTGGTTATAAAACGACGTTTCCTCAGTCACTTTTTTACTTTTTTCGGATCGGGGCCACTACTTATGAAAAGTACTCCTTGATTGTAATGGTCAAGCGGTTCTCTCGAGTATTATTTTATACTTTTTCAGACTCGAGGGAAACAAATTTATGAAAAAGGACCCCATGGAGTTTTCTTAAGTTTTTCTTCTGACTCCCTAGAATTGAAAAACACTGAGTTTTCCTATACTGGACTCATTAAAATTTAATAGTAAAGGACCTGTTCAATTTTAAACAGGAACGAACCACTCCTTCTTAGGGTTTGAATTTTAAACTAAGTTGGACTCATCTGAAGAATGAGCTTATAAACAAGCAAATGTTATCCTCCTCAGGCTTGTCAGAAATAAAGAGGTACTTGCCAAAAATGGTGGGGGAAAAGAGAGAAAAATGAACCTATTTGTTACACTTTGTTTTTTGGAAAAGCCGTTAACCACTCTTGAACACGACACGTTTTGTTCACCTGGGTTGGGAAATCCTTTGCCTAACAGTTAACCAAACCACATTGAAAGTCTTCAGCTGGTTTTTGGGTATTATATTTGGGTCAAATTGTCACCAAGCCATCTGCAATGTCATTATGTGTTCAAGAGATCAGTTCAAACAACCATTCATCTGCAAAATATCTGTCATCCATTTTGACCATCCCTGAGTCAGTCCTTGCCGATATATTTCTTCAAAACTTGATCTATGATTTCGTGTTGTGGGCTTGCCTACGACGGATTGCTTTTTATCGACATCAGCTCAATATCTAGGAAGTTGATCTAGAAATCGTCAGTACCTTGAAATTTGCATGCCCTAATGGCAGATTTCTCACCTTCGACGATAGGTTGCATCATTGACCTTTGATCAAAGGATTCTATGACATGTTCGAATTCGACTCATTTATTCACATTTCATGGATTGTACTGAGTACTTTGAGAGCCATTTACATTACTGGTGGTTTCTCTCACACTTATTAATAGTTCACATCATTGACTGGTAATCAAGTGGTTTCTACCATGTTCGACTTCGACACATTCATTCACATGGATAGAATTGTACTATTTTGGGAAGCAGAAATCAAGGCCCTAGATCTAGTTTCCACTATCCAGGCTGCAAGGAATTTTGTTATTCTTATACAGTAGACTATTCATAAACAGATGGCTGCGTCCATACTGTGTCTACATATGTCTATACTTGTGATGTATTACAAAATCATTCCTGTATCAGAGCAGTTTAGTTAGTTTTCTAGTCAGTTTTGATCTGAGCATGGGAATGCCTACCTCAGCGATGATATGTTCACATATATATATTTTGCATTGAATGTTTTTACAGGTTCCAACTGGGGTGTCCACAGTATGATCTTTGAAATGATAAAGTACTTCACTCTTCTTAGATGACAAATTCTATCTTCATCTACTACAGACTTCGCACTTTAGGTGGCAATCTGTGTGAGTCCATTACCACTCATAATTTCCTCCTTTGCAAGTCTTAAGCCTCAGTTCCTCATATCACGCCTTGAAAATAAGAGAAAGCCCTTAAAAGTCTCTAAAACTCTGGTTCTTCACTTTCTCTTAGCATTACCTGCGGTCCCGCACCTAATGGTCATGTCCCCTGCGCACCTGACCGCTTTGTCTCTGTGTTATGGGTGTGGACCTCTGTAAAAGTCAAAAAGGCGCAAGTATATTCTTAAAAACTCACTTTGAGTCATTTCTAGAAGCTTCTAGAAGGAATCTTGAGGTGGCAAGTTTGCTCCTTTAAGGTTCACGCATCCCATACCTTAAGGAGCTAACCCCTTTATAGGTGGACCTGTAGCCTCCTTCCTTTGCACTATAAAATGAAGCATTGGGCTAGTTACTGGAGAGGTTGAAAGCTGAATACTTTTGAGGTGAAATGCTGCTGGAACTTAGTCTTCCTAATTGAGCTTTTGTGAGGAAATATTACATACCTCTTTGATCTCATTTGGAAGAGTGTGAGGCTTGTCAAAGTAAAGGAGATTCTTGTTTTGGACCCTGGGGAGAGCTTGTACAACATCAAGGCACCAAAGGTTGTAAGGTTCTTCTATTTCAAAGTTAATACAAATCAGTTTATTTTTCTCAATAAGCTGTGTTTTATTGTTTATTTTATGGATTCCTTGATCACCATAATGAACATGATTTATGATATTACCTATGCAGATGTTACTTGATGTGTGCTTGTTTGTGATTGCAGGTTCTCAAAAGGAAACTCTTTCGTACGATTGCAGGATGGCTACTACAAACTAGCGTTGGACTTAAGGTAGGGCCTAAACACCTCTATAGTTTTTATTAATGAATCGCAATATGTTTAGAGAAAGGTAGATTTGCTTGTTTTGCTTGTTGCTAGATAACGTTTGATACTAGGGAGATAAACCTTGTCTGCAAGATCGATTTATCCGGCCAACAACAAGATGGCTAGGACCTTACGAAATAGATACTATTTTTCCCAATGGAACAGTAAGGCTCCTAACAATTTATGATTCTAGAACACCATTATTAGTAAATGGGTATTGGCTTTGTCTATACCAGCAACCCATTTCTAAATAGGATTTTAAGGCTACTTGCATGGTAGATTCACATTATATCTTTCTGTGGGAGCCTGCTGCCCCTCATCGCATTTAATTTCTGCATTGTATTTTTTTAGTATTAGATTAGATTTCTTAACTAATAATCTCTATCAAGGGTTGGCATGTTACAATTGATTATTTTGCAGATCTTAGATGCAGGGAAGCTGGTGGAGAAGAACAATCTCACTGCAAGCAGATTTAAACTTCATTTTGTGAAGCATTGTCATCTCATCCCAATTCACAATTCATTCCCCCATTTCGATCATTTTTCCCTTTTTCCCTTCACTATGCCCCCCATTATTTTTCAGCAACATATTTCCCATTTTTATCGTTAATGAAATCAATATTTTTCCAGCAACATTTTCCGTATTTCTCCCATTTACAACAAAAAATTTTCCTTACTTTCCCCGTTGTTGAAACACCATTTTCCATCCATTTTCGTGTTGCTGAAACACCAACCTTTCCCCATTTTCCCCGTTGCTGAAACACCAACCTTTACCCATCTTCCCCATTTCTGAAACACCATTTCTTCTCAAGGAATTATCATACATGACTTTCCGTTGTGAGAATCACCTCTTGCATTATTCTTATAACTCAGTTCTTTCACTGCCTTCTATGATTATACAGGCCTTTCATATAATTACCCTCATATTTCAAAACCCTCTTCCATAACCATTAATGATCTATTAGCAACGTATACTATATTTTCTAAATATCAATCAAAGGTAAACATGATATATGTGCTTATTATGTGCGAATATTATTAAACTTTAGTTAAATGAGAAGATTATGACATTATTACCACGATCCCCATACATTTAAACTCATTATTTCAGTCGTAGTTGGGGCGAATACCAAAATCACACGCCATCATTTCACAACATGCCAATCACCGTCATTTTTTTACCCACGATTACGTCTTATCACCCCGTCCCTATCCTATTATTCCATGATCTCATTTGCAAAATTTACTCTCTCTGGGGTGCGGTAACTCGGTTTGTCACAGTGCATTTTACTGAAGCTGGTAACTATGGGAGGACCTGCTATTCAACATGAGCCCAACTCAATAGCTTTATTAGAATTACACCCAGAGGTATATCAGATTTTTCAGCGGGCGGGTTGGGTAGATTATTTTCAGAGGCTTCAGGGATTTGATCCACAACAAGTCCTCTAATTTGCATGTAATCTACGGGATGGCTACTCTACTATTCAAGGAGTTCAAACTCTCGTCTCAAAGTATGATATAACATAGGTGTTAGGCCCACTGGCCACTGGCACTCGATGGTTTAGTCGTAAGCATATCATTCTGAATGCGCAGTAGGAATTTCTTCTACGAGGAGAGCAAGTTGAGCCCAAAGGGCAGGTGTCGCACTTCATTCATTACCACCTCCATGGCTGACGGTTGCTAAGTTCGTCAAGCACTATCTCACCTGCGAAGGTCACTACCAAGTAGTCTATCAGTATGATTTTGTCTTGTTAAATCATTTGAGACATGATCGATTGTTGAATATGACGTATTATCTACTTGGGTGTGTAAAGAATATGTCATATTACTATATGCATGCAAAATACCCACTCCTTTCCTTTACCCATCATCATCTTGTCCAGCTATTAATTCAGAGGGGTTTGGCTCAACAGAATCCTCCCCCTCTTAACAACCCACCCCTAGAACCTCAAGCAGCAGCTCAAATTCCCCAAGAAGTTGTTGAAATTCCTCAAGCAGTAGCTCAAATTCCCCAAGAAGTTGCTGAAATTCCTCAAGCAACAGCTTAAATTCCCCAAGAAGCCGCTGAAATTCCCGAAGTTCCTCAACCAGCTCCTGAAATTCCTCAACAAACTCCTGGAATCCCTCAGCAAGCTGAAAATCCTTCCGAACAACAACCAGGGAGCATTCCTGATCCCCCATAAATCTCACCAGCCACATCAGCCAACCCAATTGACCCTTCCACCACATCAACTCCATCCCATAATTTAGCAGAATCATCTAGTCCCACTGTCCACATCCCTAGTGATGATTCTGAAGATAACCTTCCCATTGCTATGCTAGAAAGAAAAAGGCAACATAAGGTTGCTTCCCTAGCAAAAATATGAACAAGGGCCTCAACTGAAGAAGCCACCATCCCTAATGACACTCCCCCTTTAAAGAAACCCACTCATAAAAGAAAAATCACTACTCTACCTGCCTTTTTACCTTGAAGACGTATGAGGGCATCAAGTAGAAACTATTACTACCATCCTAAATTCCTCACCTATTGTTCTAAAACCCCATACCCCACCATAGTCCCAAGTCCCTGAATCTTTACCTGTCTCACCCTTGGGCATCGAAATGCAAGATGCCCTAGATTTTGTGACATCATTTCTTTCAAAAAATGTAGCTGCCACATAAGAACTAGCCACTGATTCAGTAGCTGTCACATAAGAACTAGCTACTGATCCACCAAATTTAGATACCCAAGATGTTGTACAACATGTAGCTGTCCCACAAGAACCAGCTACTCATTCAGCAGCTGCCACACAAGAACCACTTGTTGATGAATAGAAAATAGATGACCAAGATGTAGCTACCACACAAGAACCAGCTATTGATTCAGCAGTTGCTACACAAGCACCACCTGCTGATGAACAGAAAACAGACGACCAAGATGTAGCTGCCACACAAGAACTAGCTACTGGTTCAGCAGTTGCCACACAAGAACCACCTGTTGATGAACAAAACATAGACAACTAGGATGTTGCGCAACCCGTAGCTATTACACAGGAACCAGCTACTGAGTCAGCGATTGCCACACAAGAACCATCTGCTGATATGAAAAAACTGGATGCTCAGGATGCTGCAAATAATGTAGTTGTTACAGAACCAGCTGATGATTCAGCAATTGCCACACAAGAACCACCTGCTGAGGTAGTAAATGATGTAGCTTCTATGGAACAACAGGCCATTCATTCACTAGAATCAGCTACTGAGCCTGTGACTGCTACACAAAGCCCAGTCACCTTGGATTCCCTTCTACAAGAAAACAAGTTTCTAAAATCAGAACTTGAAGCTTATAAGCAAGAATTAATAACGACAAGGGAAGCCTATGACAGAGAACTTAATTTGTACACTTTAGCCCATGCAGGATCTGCAGCTGATAAGAGTACAGAGAAAGACCGGTATAACGAATATATGTGTAGCCAATGTGGTAACATTTATCACTAAGCCGATTATAAAATAGTTGAAATTCCACTGCCTTGAGCCACCCCTACATCTACTTCTGCTGCAATTAAAGAGGAACGCCCTACTGTCACACAAGAACTAGCAGGGCCTTCAATTTTTTTTGAAAATGAGGTTAAACCACAAATACCTCGGCCTACTGTGATTGTTAAAAATGAAAGTCCTGTACCTTGGTCTACAAAAACTATGTTTACTCAAACTAAACCTTGGCCTACAAAGACTGTCTTCACTCAGACCAGCAGCGCTCAAGCACAAATGGATAAATGGAAGAAAGAATATGTTATGTCACAAGATAGGATCTTGCGGGAGCATAAATCATTGTGGTAAGATCATATATATTCAAACTTCGAAGTTTTGGAACAGGTGCTCCAACACGCTCGTGCCTAGAAGAAGGAGAATAAACATATAAAAACTAGATTGCTTCTCATGTTTGATTTGGTTCAAATGTTACTGACCACCAGGAAACCATCCTCCAATTACTCTCTTTTTCTTGAAAAACTCTTAGTGTCTTTCAAATAAAGGCGATTATAGATGGGAGACCTCATGAGGTATCTGCATCTGAACAGTTTGTGAAAACTTTCATAGAAACATCTACAAGTGAACAAAATTTACTCGGTGAATTGTATCTCCATAATGAAGCCATCCCCGGGGATAGGAAGCTCAATCTAAAATATCTGGTTGGTGATATTTAGATCAGGGCCTTTGGCTCTTTCCTTGCTAATCAGCTCATGTGGCAGAATGCCTTCCTTTTAGCAAGGCATAATGAAGATAATCGCCTTTTGTGGATTTGATCCAAGCCACAGAATTCTGCCATTTTCATTGCTGAATATCGTTAGTTTTTGAAGGAACCAGGAATGAGTGAACACATCAGACAATTACAAGAAAGAATGTTAAAATACTGCCAACATTATGTTAAAGCTAAGGTAGCTCTTGCCTTACAAGTAAACAACTTATTTTGGCAATAGTCTTCTAAAGAGAGGTAGGAGTATCATCCCTTTAGTCCTCTTAATGTTGAAGTAGCAATTTCACGGCTACCTAACTATGTCAAATGTGTTCAGCAGTGTGCTGAAAAATGGGTAGGATATCATTTTCATTTCCCTCTTCTATGGATGCCAGTACAAGAGTATAGGGCTCATTATAGGTTGTCCAAAAAGGAGGAAGCAGTAGCATGGCAGATATTATAGAATGTTTATGGCTTTAGAGATCTGGCTAATAGCACCCTCTATACTTACTGTCTAAGCAATCTACACTGCAAGGCCCAATACTCGGACTCAGATTCAGAGTAAATTTTCATGAGGACATGCAACCCTTTCAGTTGGGGGGGGTGTTAGGACCCTACATTGTCCCTTTTTGACCATATATTTTGCTATTATGTCATCCTTTTCCAACCTATATTTAAAGTCCATGTTATTACTTTAATCCATTTTTCCAAAGGTATACAATATTTCTTCTCATTACTATACGTTTAATTTATTTTACATATAATCACATTACCTTCATAGTTAATCGTTGAACTGGATAGTTGCTAAAATAGTTATCATTGCAGTCTACATTGCTGAAACAACCTAGTGACTGTAGGGTTATCATTAAATGTTATGTTGATGTAACAGATAGAACAATGCACAAATCTCGTTGCTGAAACAGTCGTGATTTGCATTCTAGATTTGACAACAATATAAGAAGATCATCGAAGGAGTTGCTACACTGGCTGTAATGACCACACTCCAAATTCAGCGTTACTATAACCATTGTAACAACATTTTGTTAATGGGAAAACTAATTTCCCTATTTTGGCATATTGGGGTAAAGATAGGACTTACAATGTAATCAATTTTAATAGATGTCTCCTCTTTAAAAAGAGGAGACATCTACATTAGAAGTGGACAGACAGACTGCGGGAAGGTCTAGCTGAAGGAAAAGAACTGGAATCTTTTTGTGACATGACATATTGATGGATGAATAAAATATTGTTCTGAAAATTTCATTCTAGTTCTTGTTTCCTGGGGAATCTTGTGAGAAGGACAGGGCCCACCTTCATCACAAGATTCACCCATTACATTTTTGTAGTGTGTAAAGTTTGTTTTCTATCCATGTCTTGTTAAAGTTCTGTTTACTGAATGTTGCTTATGAATTATTGCTGAACTTGGTTTTTCCAATTGATTGTTGCATTACTTTCTCGAATTCATCTACAGTTAATCCGTGAGTGCTTTATTGCCAATTGAGTTTACAGAGTGAGTTGGCAATCATGGTAATCAGAAACGAGTGTTGAAGATTCCTGCTTGGGGAATAGGGTCTTGTTCTCTGTTAAAGCATAACTAGTGCTTTCCTTTGCAGATTGATTCCTTTTATTAGATTGCTCTTTTTAATGAAATTAAGCATTCTTTGATAATTGTTCGCAATAGATTGATTTTGCTGTAACTCAGAGTAGAGCTTCAGTTTGCTTAGAGCAAGGTGTGACTAGTATACTTATTACTACAACTTTTACTGCTTTTGAGATTGAGTACATACAATGTGTAGTTGCCTTTGAAATAAACAGACTTCCCTGGGTTGACAATTTATGTAGTACTTAGTTGTTTGAATTAATCAACAATTAAAGTGACCAACACTCAGCATATAAACTTTCATTACATGTACATAAATCAGATAGTCATCTACAGATATAGACTCATATTTCTACATATGTGGACCCATGATTAGGATGACCATCTATGTAAGGCAATTTTACATTTGATTTATTACTCCTGAAAATATCGCAACCCGGATGGATGAAACTAGATCCAGGGTCTTCAATCTCGTTCAATCTTTCACTCAAGTACAAGTCTAACCATGTGAATAGATGTTCTAAAGTCGAACATGGAAAGACATCATTTGATTACAAACCAATGATGTAAGTTGTTAACAGACACGAGAGGAATCATTGATAATGATAATGA
>APFE030720791.1:6302-64690 GCA_000404065.3 Pinus taeda | reverse complement strand
AGAGTTTGACAGTCCAAGGAAAGGGGGTGCTACCAGCAACGCTTGGAGAGCCATGGGCGGAATTGGAGAAAATCATCTAGAGCTACATTACTTGCGAGGGCAGAAAAGACGTGGTAAGACCACGACATCTTAAACTTCTAGCTGTCTTAAAAAAAAAATGTTTTGTGAATTTACCTGCATTTTTAAATTCACTATTGCATGATGTGGCACGAAGTATGAAAAAGGCACAACACGTAGAATATGTGGTTAGCCACCACGGATTAATTCTCTTGATAGTGAATCATAGTTTCACCCAGCAGCAGAGCAGCTGGGAAGAACTAATTGCTATTATCAATAAAGGGACGGCCACATCTAGACGCCCGAAAAAACGAAAACGAGTTGATAGCACACCCCGACGTTCAGAGAAACGAAAGCAGGACGCTTGCACAAAAGTGCAAGTTGAAAAACAAGCTGAAAAACAAGCTGAAAAATGACCCGAAAAGCGGAAGCATGACGCTGGTACATCTGAACAACCAGAAAAACATAGAAAGTCGGCGAGGCTCGCAGGGTTACAAGCAGAGCTGGAGAAACCCCAGGAAGGCACGAGCCAAGCAATAGAGATTGAAGATGAGCAGCCTGCGGAGACAGAAACAGAGGAAGAAAGCAACGAGGATGTAGAGCAGTCTGCAGGGACAGAGATAGAGGAAGAAAACAACGAGGAAACAAAGCAGTCTACAGAAGCAGAGACAGAAGAAGAAGACGTCGAAGGGGAAGAACAGTCTGCAGAAACAGAAACGGAAGAAGGAGACGTCGAGGGAGAAGAGCAATCTGCAGAGGCAGAAACAAAAGAAGAAGAAGAGGAGGCAGAGCAATCTGTAGGAAGAGAAGAAGAACAGGATGAGCAGACTGAGAAGAAGGAGACGAGAAGAAAGAAGTTGAGCAGCCTGAGCAGGAGGAAAGAATGGAATAGCAGGGAGGAAGCCAAGTACAGGACCCGTTAGGGGAAGATGATTTGGCCAACATTTTGGCCAATATGGGCGAATATGGCCAACCCCCGAGTCCATCCAACCTCCAGGCCGTAGAAGAAACCCAGGAGAAAGACGCACCCGAGGAAGTGCATACAGAAGAAGCATAAGTAGAAAATTTGCCCATTCATAATGAGAAGGTAACAAAAAATGTCGAGCAGGAACAGCCCGTTCCTAGTCAAAAGGCACCAGAGGAAAGTCAGGAGGAAATAAGGGCAGAAGAGGAATCAGCCCAAGAAACAACAGAGCCAAGCAAGGTTCTTACCTCGGAATAGCCACCTCAAGAAGAAAATCAGGAAGTTAGCCATAGTCCAACCCACAGCGAACTACCTACTATTCTTTCTGAGAAGTTGATGGAAATAAGGGAATTACAAAGGGAAAAGCGGACATTGTTAAACGTAATAGTTAAGCTTTTCCAGCAGATTAGGATTCTAAAAGCAAGGAAAAGGGTGAAAGGGACCTCAAGAAGAAAAGGTTTGACCACACCAATAAGATCCCTTAAGAACAAAAGGCGGAGGACCAGAAGCCGTCCCACTGCTCAAAACCCTGAGAGAAGCCAAACTGCTGTTCCTAATGAAGCAGAAAAACAAACTGATGTTCCAATTGAAGCAGAAGAGCAGACTGATGTTCCATTTGAAAAGGAATAGCAATGGGCTGGAGTCCATGTTAAAATTGAAAAAGATGATAAGATGGTTCAGACGGAGGCACCACCTTTGGGAGTAATAAGGGTTATGAATTCAAAGCAGCACAATAAGAAAGTCCAAGTAAAGCTCCCGGCCTCCACGGATGCATGGAAGAAGGACCCAAAAACAAGAACCCTTCACCAACATTTGAAGCAGGCCCAGCAAGAAGCAGAAAAGCTCAAGGAGCAAACGGTCCCCTGAGAAAAATATGAAGAATTACAGCAGCAACTAAGGAACGTCAACCTGTCCGAAAGCTAAGCTTTCGAAGGATGGCAAAAGGAACAAGAGAAAGTTGCCAAGGTAACCCGTAGATTAGATGTAGTTATTAAACAGATGGATACCTTGTGTGCTCTATACAATGATGTCCTAGCATGTAGAGCTCCTGCCAAGAACTATGCCCTATTTCTAATGGAAAGGTACTTACAATTGAAAATTAAGGCTGTTAAGGCAGGTGCTCCCATATAAATTAACACTATAAATGATTTTATAAATTGCTGTAAACATTATGGGGTAAAAGTGCAAAGGTTATTGTGTGAATTTTACCTGCATAACCTTGTACTAGAACAAGAGACCGAGCTGAACCCTGGCCCTTTTGTTGGGGATATTCAATTACAAGCATTTATTTCATTTGCAGTCAATCAATTAAATGGCTTAAAGCCTACAATGCATTTCAGGGACAAGAAAAGGATTAGTTCTATGGTAAGAGCTGAGCTAGAGACCCAGAACAGTATGGAGAGTCCATAGAAAATCTCATGAGGGCTCCAGGAGTGATTGAAGCATTAGACCCAGCATGAAGGCAACATTCGGCAAGGGCTTGAATTCTTTTCTTCTATTAAAGACCTGCCGTTGAAGCATCCTAAATTTCTTCGATATCGAGTAAATCTAATTCCGAACATTCAGCTCAGAGAGCCATTTAAGTAATGACGTTAAGGCGTTGCCTGCTAACCGATTCCCCTCTATGGCGAACATTGTTTTGAGGGCAGGCCATCCTGGTTAAGGATATAGGTTCCGGAGTCCAATCATTTGGCATCCCTGCTCAGATATTTTGGACAAGCGCTTGTATGGGAATGCCCGAGGGCCAGACAAGCCATTTTTTTTATCATCTAATTTCGCATCATGGGTGTAGGCCCCCACACGAGATTCCATCTCCAGCCTACTCCCTCACTGCTTTGCATGTCAACTACAATGTTTTCATGAGGCCATGAAAAAGGGTAAGCTGGGGGGTGTGTGGAGTATCAAGGAAGGTATGCTTCGATGATTATTTTGGTATCTTTTCATTAGAACTCAAAAGCCTTTTGCATGGGAAATTTAGATAATGATGATGATTCATAACGAAACACGAGAGATTAATGAGAAACACTGATAATTGTCATTTATATGTGCAGGAGGGAGGAAAAATGGAAGGTGGCCATTCCAAAGGTAAAGACAAGGATGAGCTAACTGTTGTTCCTTTGACGGGAGACCGGAAGCAAACCAGATCAAAACGGATCAACCCAGGAAAGGACGCGGAGATACCAGCACGGAGCAGAAAAGGAAAGAAGTGACGCGGTATTAACGATTCTACGAATCCCTTAGGATGTTAGATCCTGAGGGATTGCTATTTTATCTATTTTCTGTATCTAGATATCTCCGCCATCTTCCTTATAAAAGGGATAGCACTGTTGGCTACCGGGAGGACGATTTTTATGTAATTTCTTTTAAGGAAGATCAGAACTATGATCTTTATGTTTTGTTGAAGACTTGAGTTCCTGTAATTTTATTTCATGCCTTAATACAGACTTGTTTACTCTTTTATCTTTGAGCCTGGATCTATCTTAAGCGGTGTACCCATGGAGGCTAAGGGCCCGGCCCTGGAGGACACTTTCTCTTGTACCATTACGCGTGGTTTCTGTGTGGTTTGTTCATAGACGTAATCTGGTAATCTGCTGTGTTTTAAGAATATTATATTACATGCTCTATTATGTTTAACTCTTCTCATGTTCCTGAAACTTTATATTGACGCTGTGTCATTTTACCAATCCTTTAAGTATTGATTAATCTCTACAAGACATTGTCACTCCATTACAGAGTTCATTACGATTGTGTTTAGCATTATAACAAGTTATCTTGAAAGGTCTGTTTTCACATGATTATTGAATGTTACTGTTCTTCATCTTGAGATGCAATCGTATGCGTTTATTTAGGTCAATAATAGAAGCAGATTGAGTATGATGTGTTTCTAAGGTTTTTATCGGTAGTGTTGTTCCATCGTATGTATACATCTTTTAAGACTGAAGGATTGCTGTTTTGATTGGAGTGATTAAATAGAATTACAGCTTGAGGAACTTGGTTACTGCTTATTTCAACTGCTGTTCCATTTCTGAATTGCTGTTCCATTTCTGAATTGTTGTTCCATTTCAATTGCTGTTCCATTTCCAGATTGCTAATTTGCTATTTCTTAAGGACAGTCTCAGGCTGTAGTGAGCCCCAACATCTGCTATTTGGCTCCCAGACCTCTGATCTGCTCCCATCAGCTATGAAAGGGATGGGTTATTGCTATCAAACCCTTGGATGATGTGTTGTTCTATTTCATTGCTATTTCCTTTACTTGCTGTTTCATTTCTATTCATTAAGGACAGTCTCAGGCTGTAGTGAGCCCCAACATCTGCTATTTGGCTCCCAGACCTCTGATCTGTTCTCATCAGTTACAGAAAGGATGGGTTATTGCTACCAAACCTTTCGCTGATTCAATGCTTGGTGTGATTTGGTCTTTTGAAGTAGTTAAGTTGTAGACTCGCATTAATTTACTTTCGTAGCTTTTCAACAGCTGTACTATAAGCATTACTCTGGCAAGTGCTAAGCCTCAGACTGAGACACTCTTTGAAATAACCAGACGTTCCCGGATTGACATATTAATGTGAGGTAACTAGAGGTGAAAGAGACCCTTTTTATAGCTCTACACATTGAAACATCAATCACACATATCAACACAGTATGTAATGGGGAAAGCATACAGCTGAAAACCATCAAATATCTGTATATTATAATGATAGAGAACATGTAACAATACATAGTACAATACTCCTCACAAGTACTCAGTACTATCTCCACATGTTACACACAAACTAGCTCAGATCTGAACAAGTCACGGATTCAAATCTCCTCCACTGTTTGCTTGCCTCTACTACACAATCCAAGTTGAGAATAGATGAGATCCAAGTTCAAAAATCTTTTTGGCTTGTACTGCGCAATCCTCATTGGCAATCTCAATCAATGATTGTGCAAATCTCATCCATAGCTATAGTCACAACTGATAGTAGTCTCACCCTTTCACCCACCTCTAACACTTGTCTCCACTGAACTGTCCATGCACTGAGTTAACTGATGTATTCTTTAGTTGATTTATGAGTTAATAATTAGTGAATTAATTAATAGTTAATTCACACCACTCATCACTTAGTCTATTGATCAGTTAGACTAAATACAACTAGTTCAACCAAGTTAAACTGAACACAACTCCATCAACTCCTCAATCAACTCCACAAAACTCAATCACTTGAGTTCTAACTAAAGTCTATCATGCAATAGCTCACCTAACCCATAAGAAAAGCGTATTTCCTCTTGGCAGTTGCATGTGCCACATCTGTAGCTCGAACTGAAGTGCTCCAAGAGAATAAGATAATGTTTATAGTCCAAATATTATTAAGAGCTAATAATATTCGACTGTTCTATATTTAGACTGGCAGTCTAAAAATAAACTTCGCCCATATGTCTAAAAATAGAGGTCCATCTATTTTTACCAACTTGACCAATCATCCACAAATAGCATCTTGCAACTCATAGACCATGATCCATATGTCCAAAAATAGACTTTGCGCCAAAAATAGCCTGCGGGCACACTTAGTGAAGGCAACTTCTTTTCACTAACATCCATCATCTTGTTGCATTTTCAATAGAACTCGCCTTCTAGTTCAACCTATACATAGCAACAAAACAATTTAAATCATCAACCAACTTGTTCAATAAATCTGTATTAAAAGAAAACTTATTATATATATTTACCTAAATGTCTTGCCAATTGATTACATGGTTAGCATCATAAATGTATTTTTTAATTAAAGAAACATGAAAGACATTGTGCACACGAATGTGGCTGAGTAAGGCAAGCTGGTAAGCCATTGGTCCGATTCGAGCTAAAATTTGGAAAGGCCGACAAAATCGGGGTGCTAGTTTAACACATCCAGTCCATTGCAATATGCTTTTCTTGGCTCGCACTCGAATGTAAACATGATCCCCTACTTGAAATTACTATAAGCTTCTTTTCCGATCAACAAAGTTCTTTTGCCAGTCCTGAGCGCCTTTCAAATTGGCTCGTACCTTTTTCACCATCTCCTCCATTTGGTCTAACATATCTGGTCGTAACATCAACTTGTCCTCTGGACCACTCCAACTCAAGGGTGTCTTGCACTTACGTCTGTATAACACTTCAAAGGGACTCATCTGCAAAGATGTATGGTATCCATTGTTATAGGCAAATTCTACCAAGTGCTGGTAGTCTTCCCATTTAGATGGTTGTTGCATTACATCGGTTCGCAACATGTCTTCTACTATTTGATTTACTCTCTCTGTCTGCCCATCTGTTTGAGGATGATATGCAATGCTGAAGTGTAATTGTGTGCCCAATCTTTCAAATAGAGCTTTCCAGAAGGCTGATGTAAATTTCACATCACAATCGAAAATGATCATTTTGGGTATTCCATGTAATTTAAAAATGTTCTCCATATAGATGTTAGCAATTTGTATCACTTTATAAGTTGATTGTACAAGTATGAAATGAGCAAATTTGATTAATTTGTCCACTACCACCACTTAGGCAGTCTAGTAGTGAAGTCGATGGATATGATTTCCCATTTCCATTCAGAAATGGGTAGAGGGTGGAGTGATCCCGCTGGGTGTTGGTGCTCAACTTTTATCTGTTGGCATTCCAGACATCGGGCTAAATATTCTACTACCTCCTTCTTCATACCAGGCCAGAAAAATTCCTTTTTAAGGGCAGAAATCATTTTCTGGTATCCGGGGTGGCCTGCATAAGGAATCTTATGATACTCATCTAAAATTAAATTTTTAAGATGTTTATGGTTAGGCACATATAACATTTTCCTATAAATCAACAATTCTTCCGAGTTTACCTCATATCACAATTGTTGTTCATGGCCGTTCAAAATTTTTTCTTATTGCCATAAATGTTTATATACTAAATCTTGCATGGTTGTTTCACGAATCTACCCATAAAAAGTAGTTCGTGATTCACTGAAAGAAATTTCATATAAACAATTTACCTTTCGACTTAAGGAATCCACAACCCGGTTTTCTTTTCCCTTCAAATGTTTGATTTCAAAATTGAATTCACTTAGGAAGTTCGCCCAACAAGCTTGCTTAACATTCAAAGTGGGTTGTCTGAAGTAGTTTGTTAGACTATTATGATCATTCATTAACAAAAATTTCTTGCCCATCAAGTAATGTCGCCACATTTTTAAGGCATGGATGACTGCTATCAGTTTTAAGTCGTAGGTCGAATATTTTTGTTCATATTCTTTAAGCTTTCTTGATTCATAGGCAAAAACCTTGCCTTCTTGCATTAATATGCCACCTACGTCCTCCTTGCTAACATCCGTACACACCACATATTCTTTATTGGGATCAACAATCCTCAGAATGGGCGTGGCGGTAAGTAGATGTTTGAGCTTATCAAAGCTCCTTTACATTCAATGGTCCACTTAAAGGTTTCACCTTTCTTTTGCAGAGAGGTAATATGGTAGGCCACCCTAGAAAAACCTTCGACAAATCATCTACAGTATCCGGCTAGACCCATGAATGAACTTATTTCATCTACATCCTTCGGTACCAACCATTCCATGATAGTCCTTATTTTCTCTAGATCCACTATGATTCCATTCTTGGCGATGACATGTCCCAAGTACTAGATTTTTTCCTTAAAAAAGTCACATTTGTTGTATTTGGCGTACAACTGGTGCTCTCTTACGACTTGTAGAACAATATGGAGATTCTCCTTATGTTCTTCCATGCTCCGAGAGTAGATCAATATGTCATCAATAAATATTAATACAAACTTGTCTAAGTACTGATGAAATATATTGTTCATGAGACACATGAAGTTTGTTGGAGCATTGGTTAGTCCAAAAGGCAACACTACGAACTCCTAATGTCCATAACGAGTTCTGAATGTAGTTTTTGCTATATTTTCCTCCTTTATCATGTTGATGATAACCTGAGTGGAAATCGATCTTTGAGAATACGGTTGCACCCTTTACCGGATCAAATAAATGATTTACACGGGGAAGGGGGTATTTATTTTTAATGGCCATCTTGTTTAACTGACGGTAATCCATGCACATTCGCAATGTTCCGTCCTTTTTCTTAACAAAAAGCACTGGAGCTCCCCAAGGGGACACACTGGGAAGGATATACTTTTTATCAAGCAACTCTTGTCGCTGCATTTTTAATTCTATTAGCTCTGTATGCTCATACTGTAAGGGGCTCTATAGACTGGGGCAGTTCCCAGAATTAGTTCAATGGTGAAATCTATATCCCTTTTTGGGGGTAGGCCCAAGATTTCCTCAAGGAATACATCGGAAAAAATTTCTACCACTAGTATGTTTTCTAATGAAACAATCTTATCTTTAGAGTCAGCATACCCTATTTGTATTGTGTAAACTTGGCAACCTTTTCTGATGCATTTTTCTAATTGGGAGGCTATTATAGGCCTTATTTGCAGAACTTTTTGAATTACCTTGAATTTCTTGCCTTTCTCCTTTCTTATCTCGATAATGAATGGTTTTGGTCTTACAGTTAATAAGGGAACAATGTTTTTCTAACCATTCCATACCTATAAGGATGTCGTATGACCCTAGGGGTAACACATTATGATCTTCCATGATAGACTGATTAGTTAATATTAGAGGGCAATCACTGACTTTGGCCAAAACTCTTCTTTTTTCTCCTATGGCTAGTTGTACTAACCAAAGATTTTTAAACTTAACAACTTGCTATTTACATTGTTCCACTATCTTGGGGCTAATATAACTTAAGGTAGCCTCGGGATCAATTAAAATAGATATGGTTTAGTCAAAAAATTTACCTTCAAATTCAAACATGGTTGGTTGAAATTATGCCTGATGGTCTACAAGGGCGACATTAATTTTAGGGATGCTTCTTGCCACTTCTCCCACAGTAGATGCTTCTTGTATCTGCGAAATCTGATCAGCTCCCTTGCAGTGTGGGCAATTTTTGACATAATGCAGGCCTCTGCATCCCCAAGACTGTACAGGTGGTTCGTTAGTTAATTCTGCTTCAATTCTGCCAGATCGCTTATTCATCCTGGTTTCGCCTAGTATTTTAAATCTGGGCTAATTTTTATTCATATTTTGGTTAGTTGGACCTATGTACACTCCTTTGTTGCCTGTGCCCTTATTCCCTTTGTGGTTGGAAACAAATTTACTTCCCTTTTTATCGGTCCATCTCTTTTTTGGTTTGTTTTGCTGGTAGCATATTCGTGCCTTACGTATAATTTCGTCCATGGTTTTTGGGTTATCAAACTCCAATATTTCTTTCATGAATAGTGGGAGACTGCTGATAAACTGCTGCACCTTTCCTTTTTCTTCACATATGTAAGGGACATACCAAAGTAATGATGTAAACTTTGTTATGAACTCATCCATGTACAGTGGGCCCAATTGGAGATCATGAAACTCTTTTGCTTTTTCATCATAAAATATTTCCGTTAGATATTTTTATTTAAAATATCTTTGAAATTTTTCCGAGGTTATGCTTTGTTCATTTACTCCGTGAACTGATTTTATTTCCTCCCACCACAAGGTGGCTTTCCCTTGTAGCTAGAAAATGACCGAGCGAGCATTTAACTTATGGTCATACTTGTACAGCTGGAAATATTTGTTCATATTGATAAGCTAGGCTTCAGCTACCTCTTCATGTTCACCATCAAAGAGGGGAGGCTTCATTTCTCTAAATTCACCTTGAAGTTCCATTTTCTATCTTTTATGTGTCTTGTGTCCTGACACATTATCTAATTCTTCTTCATGATTTTTTTTCGCCACCTTCTGTTTCTACATTCTCAGTTTGAAACTCTTATTCCCTCTTTATATTTCCGTGTTCAAGGCTAGGGACTAATGGCCGATGATTTTGTCTATCGGCTATACTCTTCATAATCTTTTCCTGCACCTGCATCGGTCTTTCGTTATCTTCTCGTAGCCGAGCCATCTCGTCCTTCAATTCTTGTACAATTTCTAGGACAGTTATGTTGGTGTTTCGCAGCTCATCACCCAACTGCACCCATACCTCAGGATTTCCTTCTTAAAATGATGTCGGTCTTGCTCCCATTACTGACCTGTGTGGCAAATTCCCATTTCACCTCATGCTGATTGCTTCCCGCTTCCTACATGCACATCACTAAGGTTGTTATTTTCTTTATTCCAGATGTCTCAGTTTGGCAACCTGAGCGCTTTGATATCATATGTCACACATACACATGTAAAACAATATTATAATAAAAAAAAGACCAAATATTTTACCATATATTAAGCTGAGTATATATACCATGGTGGAAACTATGGCTGTGACAACTATACAACATTAGACAGTTGACATTCCTATATTATTATTACAAAATTATTACGTCAAAACATAATACGGCATGAAACCTTGCATCTATTAAATTTTGGGTACTCTATCCTTAGATAACCTTGCTACATGAGCCAACATGTCAACTTTACGATTCTCGAGATTCATATTGTGTTATGTATCAATTAAAACAGGACATTTTTCTGGACTTACATGTTGGTGTTGGTCTATATTGAATCCCGACCACCGAACCTATATGGCTGCTTACCACTCAGCCCTCTGCATGCAAATTAATTGCTCCGACTATTTATCAGCCTAGGTGGCAGTCTGGAGGTTTCGTTGTTATATAGCTCCATCATTGTCCTCGGGATCGATTCCACATCTACGGTCCACGATTGTGGCTTGGATCGAACGGCGACGGTGAACCTTGGGTTTCTATGCCTGGGTGTATTGGCTTTGTTTTCTCATTGTGCTTCTCCAGGGAGAGAACACCGCCTGCTTGGCCAAAGGATCCTTGCCCTACACAGGTTCTTCTAGTGGTTTTGTTTGTTGTTAAGGTTTGTTGTTTTCCATATTCGTTCCCCGTCGATATGGCATGACTCTAACTCATTTGGTTTCATCAATCCGTGGAGAGGGTTTCTACCAACGGCTGTCATCAGGTAATTTTTTATGGACATGTCCCTTTTGTTGCATTTTAATTTATTGCAGTTTATATTACAGGTTTTTAATTCGGTTACCCCTCCAGTTTGGATGGAGGTTTTCGCATGTATTCATCAATCTGTGGAGAGGGTTTCTACCAGCAGCTGGCATCAAGTAATTTTTTATGGACATATCCCCTTTGTTGCATTTTAATTTATTGCAGTTTATAATACAGGGTTTTAATTCAGTTACCCCTCCAGTTTGGATGGAGGTTTTTGCAGGTATTGAAGACTTGGGCGATGGGCTGAGGAAAACCCTCATTTGGTTCTTTGTGCGTGGTAATGGTGGAACCCTCCCACCACCGGCTACTTAAATCTTTCAACTGATCTTATACTGAGAGCTTTTTCGGGTCTGAGAGCCCCAAAGGAGAACTTGTTTTCAAACTATTAATTTATCAGAGCTTTGTCTTTACTGTCTGGTATTTATGTTTGGCCCTAAGGGTGGTATATGTCTTGTAGAGTTTAAAGAGTTATGAGGTTTGATGATTCAGCCCAACTTCATTATTTTCATGGGATTAAGGCGGCCTCGCGCCACTGTGATGTTTACTCTTGTATGTACGGCTATGGATGTTGTAAAGTCATTATCCTCTAGTAGCTTCGGTACTGTGAATTTCTCGTAGTTGTTAGTTATTTTTACTGGAAGGAATAGCACTTTGTAGCTTCGTGTTTCTAAATGAGACTACATTTATCTCATGTATCTGTAGTTTATTAAATGAGTTTGGTATTTCACTAATTCTGTCTACGAGGGTATAATCTGGACTATGTAAAATTTCAAAGAAGTTGGTAGTTATTTTTATCTCAGTCCTAAGTATTCTTAAATCTCTTTCGACTATGTAATCCCTTAAAAAAACTTGATGATTTCAAGACTCTAAATTTTTTTTTTTTTTTTTTGTAAGCTAACATGGTACCATTCTATTAATTCAAATTAAAGCCTGTACATACAAACAGTGGCCTCAACCCGCCCCAAAGGGAAACCGGGTCTGTTGGCCACCTTAGTTTTTTAAAAGCCATCCAAAAACAGAAAATACTGAGCCTACTTGTCCAAGCTAGATATACCAAACATTCACAGAGACTGACACTGTTTCTTAACTGCATTATAAGATAACAAAAGGAGAGCAAGCTCTCAGCTTCCTAACTAAGGAGACATCATAGACCTTTGAAAAATCATTCTGCCATGGCCCCCAGCTAGTTATCTTCCTCCTTTGATCCAAGAACAAGCTTCTTTAGTTGCTGCTGAATCTCGTCAAGCTTGCTATCCTGCATCAGAAGCGTTATCTGAAGGTTTTTCATCTCTTTCTTTAGGTTTGGGATCCCCTGAGCCAATTCAGCCATTTCCATAGCTACCTGTTCCATGGATTTTTCCATCAGCCTCTTCATCACCCAATGCACATGTAGGGCTTCCTTGTACAGGGACATACGTCCTCTGGTGTTCCCTGGATCTGGCAGAAGATATTCCCAATCTTCCATCTCAGGCTCCGACTCCTCCTGAGTATCCTCGTCCTCCAGCTGCTGAATTATCTTCCTGATGTATGCGTTCGTATCTTCACTGTACGCCATCTCCGCCTGCTGAACCTGACTCCTCAGCGTCCTCCTGCCTCGTCTTTTCCTAGCCGGTGGTGGGGGACTCCTTTCATGATGATCAACCTGTCGGCCTCTCCCTCTACCTCGACAACCTCTTCCCCGTCCAACGCCAGCTTTGATGCCTCCCTTGCCCTTACTTCCTTGGCCCGCTATGCCTGAGGTGGCTCCCCGGCAGTCGCCCTCTCCTCGGTCTCTGGCTCTCTTCTCTCAAGTTCCTACCGCTTCTGGTTGCCTGTCCTCCGGAGGCCTCCCTTTCACCATTCCAGTTCCCCTCGTCTGCATTTGGCAGCCATGATTTGGACTGTGCTCCTTCTCCTTGTCCACCTGGTTCTGCTCCATTCCTTCCCAGGAATCAACCAGAATTTCTCCCTTCCTCATAGCGCTTCCTCCTCTGCCCATAGCACTCCCTTCTTTCCTCGTTTTCCTCTCTGCTACCTTCTGCTTAGTTTTCCTGGGGGCGAGAGGTCGACCTCTTTGCTGTCTCCTATCTGCCTTAAATTTTCCTCTGGTCACCCAATCCTTTCGTTTGTCCTCATTCTCACCGCAGTCATTAGCTGCATTCCAATCCTTATACCTCCTCCTAGCTCCAATTCCTTTCTTTCACCACCCTTCCCTGTGCTGTTGCACTGCCTTCCTCTATCGCCTGCATGTACCATAATTACCCACTCCTCCTCGGTTTAGCACTGTGACAGCTGAACCTTGTCCCATCGCTAACTCACCGTCTCCTGCACCAGCTCTAGCCTTCATGGTTACCTCTCTGCGGCTCTTGACAACGATGTTCAGTCTGCCACCTATCCTGTCCACCTGCCTTGATCTCTGTATGCGAGGTGGCTTATCATAGCCCCTCCCTGTCATTACTCTGATTCCGCTCCTCGCCGTTGTTTTCACCCCGATCGGGGACTCTAAACTTATTTCCTATTTTGTATATATTATAATGTTAAATAGTTATAGTCTTTGATTGTCTACTTACCCTGGTTCAGGGTTTTTACTTCCTTACAGTTTTGATTGGCATATAGGTCTTATATAATTAAACATATACAAAGTGGAACTTTCTTACACCACGAACTGTCTTTACCTCTTCCCACCATAAGGTGGCCTTTCCCTACAATTGGAAGATTGCTAATCTAGCTTTAATATTATGATTGTATTCGTACAACTGGAAATACTTGTTCATGTTACTAAGCCAAGCTTATGCTGCCTCCTCCTGTTCGCCATAAAAAAGTGGGGGTTTGATTTTCCGGAATTCCCCTTGAAGTTATACTTTTTGTTTCTTATGCTTGTTGTGCCTTGATGCATTTCTGGATTCTTCTTCCTGGTTTTCTTTGCCACCCTCGATTTCTGCCCGTTCTGTATGGTATTTTTGTTCCCCAATCATATTTCCCTGTTCAGGGCTAGGAATTGTGTTTCTTTGGTTTTGTCTATCTGACAGGCTTTTCATGATATTTTCTTCTTCTAGCATAAGTCGTGCATTATCTGCTTGAAGTCGAGCCATCCCTGCCTTTAATTTTTGTACAGTTTCTGAGATCGTGGGATTGGTATTTCGTTGTTCATCTCCCAGTTGCACCCATACTTCAGGATTGGTCTCTTGAAATGTTGTTGTTCTTGCTCCTCCCACAGTCTGGTGTGGGATGGTTCCCATTCTTCTCATTCTGGCTTTACTGTGCACATCACACAAATATTGTCAATCCTTGTCTTTCCAGAGGCCTCAGTTTTGGTAACCTGAGAGCTCTGATACCACATGTTACACACCCACATATTAGCATATACCATGGTAATTTTTTTTATTAACAATACAATAAACTATATTAACATTACTATGTTCGATCCATTTACTGGGAATTTTGATAATATAAACTAATACATATTACATGGTTGATGCAACATTAGTATATATATCCATCTCGTTGGTAATTCATTATGCAAATAATACAATACAATACAAATCTTGACTGAGGACCCTGAGAAGGTGGATATCTACGTGGTTATCTACTCTGGCGAGTACCTTTACATGGTTCACCGTATCCCACAATATCTCAGAAATCTGAGATGTATTGACTATATAACATTCACATTTACTGTTTCTTTAATGGTCTCTGGTTGTGAATGCCTTAGGGCTGCGGTCCACTCCTTTAGTACTCGTCCGGGCACCTCCAGCTGTAGACCCTACGTAGAGAGATAAGTCTCATCGATGGCATTTGGACCTCCACCCGACTGGACGACCGGTGTTTGGGCTTACTGGACATAGTTTGAATGGCATCGGAAAATCTGTGATTTGTTGTTTTGGTGAAGCTCGCCCACTCCTCTAGTGTTTTGGCAGCCTCGTTCTGGTAAGGGGTTTTTGCTCTGAACTCTTAATTTTCCATGGTTACTTGCTATTCTTTTGTTCTTCTTAGTTGCTTGCTGGTTGTAGCAGTCGTCTTCTAGTTTGCCTCTTGCGTTACAGGGAGGGTTATCGTTCATGAATTCAATGTATAAATAGGTATATTTTTCCTTCTTGTTTGTCCTCTGTTACTCCTCTATTGTTCGTTTAACTTTCTTGTAGGCGTCTATCTACAAACTAATTCCTACTTGTTTTATTTTAGGTTTCGCTAACTCTGATGGTGGGCTCTCAGGTTCCTTTCTACCACTACCATGATAGCGGAGCTTGCGGCATACTACCAGGTATGTGGTTTCCACCGGTTTGGCCCTCAAGATTTTCTTCTAAGTGTTTACAATTTTGGCTTTTTGTGTTCAGTTCCAAGTGTTCTGATGATGTTAAGCTTATTTGAGTGAGGGTTAAACTGGATTTACCCTTCCTGGGTATCTGTCACTCATAGCTGTAGAATGTGTTGTCGGACAGGTTCTTGGACTCAATGTTTGTTTTGTGGCCTATGGCCTGGATACATTTGTATAAAGAGACTATGTTTGCTATTAATTGAAATTGTTAATGCTATGTTGTCGGGAGCAATGTATATATATATATATTATATATATATATATTATATATATATATATATATATATATATATATATATATATATATATATATATATATATATATATATATATATATTATATATATTAGATATGTATGTATGTATTTTCAGTCACATGTTTGGTTTCTTTTCCACTAACAGTTTCTTGTTGTGTGGCAAGTTAGGGTTTAAGGGTTCTCAAAAACCCTCGGTTGACTCAAAAATGGGAATATTTAAGTCTAGTCATGCGTAGACAAATTCCTTGGTTTGTTTTACTGTAATGAGGACAATTGATGTTATGCTCAATATGATTTATTTTTTTGCGGTCCTTCCTATATCAATTTCGTCGATGCATTTAAACCGTACTAAATTCTGGGTATATGTAATGTTTGTAATTGCAGGTTTAGATATTGTTAAACTTTCCTTGATTCCTGTATTAGAGTGCAATTATTGTTGGCTATAAACTCTACTAATTAACTAGGATGGTTATAGTCACGTTTGTTTATCAATTCGACTGTTCTTTCTTGGAGATTGTATTCCCTTGTTTCTTCTTTGTTTCCTAAATGCACTGACTCTTCGCTATAGTTACTGTATCTTAGAGAAACATAAATTATTCATAGAAACAATTCTTTTTTTTCTTAATTACAAAGACTCTATGCTATAGTGGTTTTTGTATTGTAAAGAAACATAAATCATACATCCAAACCACCATCTTTCTATTTTTAAAAGAAAAGTAAGTTCCTCTTGTTCTGGTTCTTTTCTCATTAATGTTTAATGAACTTAACAAACTGGTTATGATTTCCCATTTCCATTTAGGAATGGGTAGAAGGTGGAGTGATCCCGCTCGGTGTTGGTGCTAAGCTTTTATCTACTGGCATTCCAGACATCGGGCTAAATATTCTACTACCTCCTTCTTCATACCAGGCTAGAAAAATTCCTTCCTAAGGGTAGAAATCATTTTCTGATATCTGGGGTGGCCTACATAAGGAATCTTATGATACTCATCTAAAATTAAATTTTTAAGATGTTTTTGGTTAGGCACATATAACTTTTTCCTATAAATCAACAATTCTTCCGAGTTTACCTCATATCCCAATTGTTGTTCATGGCCGTTCAAAATTTTTTCTTGCCACCATAAATGTTTATATACTAAATCTTGCATGGTTGTTTCACGAATCTACTCATAAAAGGCAGTTCATGATTCACTGAAAGAAATTTCAAATAAACAATTTACCTTTCGATTTAAGGCATCCACAACCCGGTTTTCTTTTCCCTTCAAATGTTTGATTTCAAAATCGAATTCACTTAGGAAGTATGCCCAACGAGCTTGCCTAATATTCAAAGTGAGTTGTTTGAAGTAGTTTGTTAGACTATGATGATCATTCATTCACAAAAATTTCTTACCCATCAAGTAATGTCACCACATTTTTAAGGCATGGATGACTGCAGTCAGTTCTAAGTCGTAGGTCGAATACTTTTGTTCATATTCTTTAAGCTTTCTTGATTCATAGGCAAAAACCTTGCCTTATCACATTAATATGCCACCTACGTCCTCCTTGCTAGCATCCGTACACACCACATATTCTTAATTGGGATCAACAATTCTCAAAATGGGCACGATGGTAAGTAGATGTTTGAGCTAATCAAAGCTCCTTTGACAGTTAATGGTCCACTTAAAGGTTTCACCTTTCTTTTGCAGAGAGGTAATAGGGCATGCCACCCTAGAAAAACCTTCCACAAATCGTCTATAGTATCCAGCGAGACCCATGAATGAACTTATGTCAGCTACATCCTTCGGTACCAGCCATTCCATTATAGTCCTTATTTTCTCTGGGTCCACTACGATTCCATTCTTGGTGATGACATGTTCCAAGTACTGGATTTTTTCCTTAAATAAGTCACATTTGTTGTATTTGGCGTACAGCTAGTGCTCTCTTAGGACTTGTAGAACAATACGGAGATTCTCATGTTCTTGCATGCTCCGAGAGTAGATCAGTATGTCATCAATAAACATTAACACAAACTTGTCTAAGTACTGATGAAATATATTTTTCATGAGACACATGAAGTTTGTTGGGCATTGGTTAGTCCAAAAGGTAGCACTACGAACTCATAATGTCCATAACGAGTTCTGAATGCAGTTTTTGCTATATTTTCCTCCTTTATCATGATATGATGATAACCTGAGTGGAGATCGATCTTTGAGAATATGGTTGCACCCTTTACCAGATCAAATAACTCATCTATACGGGGAAGGGGGTATTTATTTTTAATGGCCAGCTTGTTTAACTGATGGTAATCCATGCACATTCGCAATGTTCTGTCCTTTTTCTTAACAAAAAGCACTGGAGCTCCCCAAGGGGACACACTGGGAAGGATATACTTTTTATCAAGTAGCTCTTATAGCTACATTTTTAATTCTGTTAGCTCTGTATGCTTATACGGTAAGGGGCTCAAGAGACTGGGGCAGCTCTCGGAATTAGCTTAATGGTGAAATCTATATCCCTTTTCGGGGGGATGCCTAGGATTTCCTCAGGGAATACATCTGGAAAATTTTGTACCACTAGTATGTTTTCTAATGAAACAATCTTATCTTTAGATTCAGAGTATCCTATTTGTATTTCATAAACTTGGCAGCCTTTTCTGATGCATTTTTCTAATTGGGAGGCTATTGTAGGCCTTATTTGCAGAGGTTTTTGAATACCTTGAATTTCTTGCCTTTCTCCTTTCTCATCCCGATAATTAATGGTTTTGGTCTTACAGTTAATAAGGGACCAATGTTTTTCCAAGCAGTCCATACCTATAATAATGTCGTATGACCCTAGGGGTAACACATTATGATCTTCCATGATAGACTGATTAGCCAATATTAGAGGGCAATTACTGACTTTGGCCAAAACTCTTCTTTTTTCTCCTGTGGCTAGTTGTAGTAACCAAGGATTTTTAAACTTAACAACTTGCTATTTACATTGTTCCACTATCTTGGGGCTAATATAACTCAAGGTAGCCTCGGTATCAATTAAAATAGATATGACTCATTCAAAAACTTTACATTCAAATTCAACCATGGTTGGTTGAAATTATGCCTGATGTTCTTCAAGGGCGGCATTAATTTTAGGGATGCTTCTTGCCACTTCTCCAACAGTAGATGCTTCTTGTATATGCGAAATCTGATCAGCTCCCTTGCGGTGTGGCAAATTTTTGGCATAATGCAGGCCTCCACATCCCCAGCACTGTACAGCCGATTTGTTAGTTAATTTTGCTTTAGTTCTGCTAGATTGCTCATTCATCCTGGTTTCGCCTGGTATTTTAAATATGGGCTAATTTTTATTCATATTCCGGTTAGTTGGACCTCTATACACTCTTTTGTTGCCTGTGCCCTTATTCCCCTTGTGCTTGGAAACAAATTTACTTCCCTTTTTGTAGGTCCATCTCTTTTCCATATCTCCCTTTGGTTTGTTTTGATGGTAGCATATTTATGCCTTATGTATAACTTCGTCCACGGTTTTTGGGTTATCAAACTCCATTCGTTCTTTCATGAATAGTGGGACATACCGAAGTAATGATGTAAACTTTGTTATGAACTCATCCATAGACAGTTGGCCCAGTCGGAGATCATGAAACTCTTTTGCTTTTTCATCATAAAATTTTTCCTAGGTTATTCTTTGTTCATTTACTCCGTGAACTGATTTTACTTCCTCCCACCACAAGGTGGCTTTCCCTTGTAGCTGGAAAATGACCAAGCGAGCATTTAACTTATGGTCATACTCATACAGCTGCAAATATTTGTTCATATTGATAACCTAGGCTTCAACTGCCTCTCCATGTTCACCATCAAAGAGGGGAAGCTTTATTTTTCTAAATTCTCCTTGAAGTTCCATTTTCTATGTTTTATGTGTCTTGTGTCCTAACACATTCTCTGATTCTTCTTCATGATTTTTTTCGCCACCTTCTATTTCTACATTCTTAGTTCAAAACCTTGTTCCCCCTTCATATTTCCGTGTTCAGTGCTAGGGACTAGTGGCTGATGATTCTGTTTATCGGATAGACTCTTCATAATCTTTTCCGGCTCCTGCATCAGTCTTTTGTTATCTTCCCATAGCTAGGCCATCTCGTCCTTCAATTCTTGTACAATTTCCAGGATAGTTGTGTTGGTGTTTTGTAGCTCATCACCCAACTACACCCATACCTCAAGATTGTCTTCTTGAAATGATGTCAGTCTTGCTCCCATTACTGACCTGTGTGGCGAATTCCCATTTCTCCTCATGTTGACTGCTCCCCGCTTCCTACATGCACATCACCAAGGTTGTTATTTTCTTTATTCCAGAGGTCTCAGTTTGGCAACTTGGGTGCTCTGATATCATATGTCACACATCCACATGTAAAACAATCTTATAATATAAAAAAAGACAATATATTTTACCATATATTAAGCTGAGTATATATACCATGGTAGAAACTATGGTTTTGACAACTATACAACATTAGACAGTTGACATTCCTATATTATTATTACAAAATTATTACGTCAAAACATAATATGGCATGAAACCTTGCATCTATTAAATTTTGGGTACTCTATCCTTGGATAACCTTGCTACACAAGCCAACAGGCCCACTTTACAATTCTCGAGATTCATATTGTGTTATGTATTAATTAAAACATGACATTTTTCTAGACTTACATGTTAATGTTGGTCTTTATTGAATCCCGACCACTGAACCTATATTGTTGCTTATCACTCAGCCCTCTGCATGCGAATTAATTGCTCCGGCTGTTTATCGGCCTAGGTGGTAGTCTGGAGGTTTCGTTGTTGTATAGCTCCATCGTTGTCCTCGGGATCGATTCCACATCTACGGTCCATGACTGTGGCTTCGATCGGGCGGTGATGGTGAACCTTGGGGTTCTATGCCTGGGATGTATTGGCTTTGTTCGCTCATTGTGCCTCTCCGGGGAGAGAACACCACTTGCTCCGCCAAAGGATCCTTGCCCTGCACAAGTTCTTCTAGAGGTTTTGTTTGTTGTTGGGGTTGGTTTGTTTTCCATATTCATTCCCCGTCGACATGGCATGACTATGACTCATTTGGTTTCATCAATCTGTGGAGAGGGTTTCTACCAATAGCTGCCATTAGGTAAGTTTTGATGGACATATCCCTTTTTTCGCATTTTAATTTATTGCAGTTTATAATACAGGTTTTTAATTCGGTTACCCCTCCAGTTTGGATGGAGGTTTTCGTAGGTATTGAAGAGTTGGGTGATGGACTGAGGAAAACCCTCATTTGGTCCTCTACGTGTGGTAATGGTGGAACCCTCCCACCACCGAGTAATTAAATCTTTCAACTGACCTTCTAGTGAGAGCTTTTTCGGGTCTGAGAGCCCCAAAGGAGAACTTGTTTTCAAACTATTAATTTATTAGAGCTTTGTCTTTACTATCTGGTATTTATGTTTGGCCCTAAGGGTGGTATATGTTTTGTAGAGTTTAAAGAGTTATGAGGTTTGATGATTCGACCCAACTTCATTATTTTCATGGGATTAAGGTGGCCTTGCGCCACTGTGATGTTTACTCTTGTATGGTCGGCTATGGATGTTGTAAAGCCCTTATCTTGTAGTAGCTTCGGTACTATGAATTTCTCATAGTTGTTAGTTATTTTTACTGGGAGGAATAGCACTCTGTAACTCCATGTTTCTAGATAAGACTGCATTTATCTCATGTATCTGTAGTTTATTAAATGAGTTTAGTATTTCACTAATTCTGTTTGCGAGGGTACAGTCTGGACTATGTAAAATTTCAAAGAAGTTGGTAATTATTTTTATCTCAACACTAAGTATTCTTAAATCTCTTTCGACTGTGTAATCCCTTAAGAAATATTGATGATTTCGAGACTCTAAACTTATTTCTTATTTTGTATATATTATAATGTTAAATAGTTATAGTCTTCGTTTGTTTGCTTACGCTGGTTCAGGGTTTTTGCTTCCTTACAATTTTGATTGGCATACAGGTCTTGTGTAATTCCACATATACGAAGTGGAACTTCTGAATATATTTCTACTTCTGAGTATTTTGAGTATATATGATAAGCACTGTTAGTTTTTCCAGTTTTTCTTTCCATTGTGATCTTATGTTATTTGTTAGAGCCTAGATTTACCTCAGGCTAAAAAGGTAAGCTTCTAGGTCCACATCAAATCACGCTCAGTCTCGTAGCTAGCCCTACGAGGACAAGAGAGGGCTCTCTCCGAGTCAATCTCGGCAAAAGATAATCAGATGGGGCTTGAGATGACCAATTCAAAAACTAATCTTAGGCTAGGTATGAAGTGCAAGGATTGATTTGAGTTTTTTGGGGGATTTTTGTTGGAAAAAGGGAAAGGCAAATTTGGGTCCGGGGATGAGGCACAGTTTTTGCAGAGGTCTGATTAGGGCAAGGATGTAGAAATTTTGAATAATTTAACACATATTCAATGGAGATTATCCTGATCATGTACTATTGCGGAAAACATACACAATACATAAGCTCCTCTACGTTGATCATCAATATAGCAGCATCAATAACAATAAAACATCAAGAGCATTCACACATTAACACAGTATGTATCCCGGGGAAAGCATCTCGCTAAAAACCCCAACTATCTGTATATTAATGATTGAGTCATGTAACATTACACAGCATATTACTTCTCACGAGTATCTCCACCTCTGTTACACACAATACAGCTCAGATCTGAATCAATCTCTGGCTCAAATCTCCTTCGCTGCTTGCCTGCCTCCGCTGCTCAATACCTGCTCAAGAAAGAATGGCTCACCAAACTCGTTTTCTACCTGCAAAATAGTCACTCACACTATGTTGGACGTGAGCACAAGCTAAAATGTGGGCAAATACGTGGGCAAACTCAATGGCATACTCAATCCCTTGATTGTGCAAATCATCATGCACAGCTATAGTCACAACTGATAGCAATCTGATCCTCTAACACCTGTCCCTGCTGAAATGAACATGCACTGACATGCAACTGAGTTAACTGATGTATTCATTAGTTTCATTATGAGTTAATAACTTTTGAATTAATTAATAACTAATTCACCCAACTCATCTCTAGTCTATTTTCCAGTTAGACTAAATACAACCAGTTTAACAAAGCTAAACTGAACACAACTCCATCAACTCCACCTCCAGTCCACTAAACTCAACTCACTTGAGTTCTAACTGAAGTCATGCATGCAAATAGTAGTCATCCCATAGGTAACCACATATTTCCTTCTAGGATCTGCATGTACCACATCCGTAGCTCATCCTGAAGTGCTCCAAGAGAATAAGACAAAGTTTATAGTCTAAATATTATTATGAGCTAATAATATTTGACTGTTCTATATTAAGACTGAGCAGTCACTCCGCTGTGATCTAAAAATAGAAGTCCATCTATTTTTCCCAACTTGATCAATTATCCATAAACAGCAGCCTGCAATCCATAGACATGATCCATATGTCTAAAAATAGACTTGCGCCAAAAATAGCCTGCGGGCCCACTTAGTGAAGGCGACTTTTTTCACTAAGCACCATCATCTTGTTGCAATCTCAACAATGAAAACTTAGAGAGTGTTCTAGGATCCAATTCGGATCATATATAAATCTGTGTGGAAATAAACTTATAACTAGATTGAATTGAGAGACATTATACAGATCCAAAAGTATGAGGGGGTTGTCTCTTATGTTATTGTTGAGTTTCTTGTGGTGTGTCATGAGCAAGCCTATATCTAACTTCACTTAATTACCTTGATACCTCATCTTGACCAATGCGCTACCTCTGTGTGGATAGAATAAAATATTGAAGTCTTGGAGTGGATGTAAGGGTTAAAAAAGGACAACACCCATCCCCATAAGATTGGTGGATCGAGGCTCAAGAGTACAACTTTGTCAGGAAGAAAAGGTAGGTCAACAACACAAAGGGGATTAGTGGAGAAGAGAAAATGGCAGCGGAAAAGAAAAGAGGGAGTTGGTCATCAAACAAGGGCAAAGAAAAAGAAGCATACAAAGAGGAAGCTTAGGGAAAGCATAAACAGACTGATGGGAGCTGAGGAAAAATGTAAGACAATGAAGAAAACTAGGGAATGGACGAGATTTACTTGAATATTGGGATGTCATTCTCATAGTCCTTCACCGCTCTGATACCACTAATCGGGTGGCTTCACCAAGGATGAGATCTATGAGTCAACTAGTAGTTTTGCCTTCCCTACAACATCAAGCCCTTCACAGATGAGATATTGTGTGATGTTGCTCCTCTTCATGTTTGTGATGTATTATTAGGACAACCATACTTGTGGAAGACACATGTTTTATATGATTATAGACCTCGCTCTGTGATTATTTCTTTGGGTAATACATTATAAAGGATATTGGAGGTAGCCCCACCTACCACCACCTCTTTGATCTCTGCTAAGAAATGTAGTAAGATCGTCTCCCAGACTAGGAAATTTATTTTCTTTCTGATTTGATCTCAAAGTAAGGGGAAGATTGTAGCCACATCCATGGTCCTTGGGAAGGGTTCCTCCATGCAATAAACGTAGGTGGATACAGTCATGAAAGATCATAGGGACATCTTCTCCTCACCCACAGGGGTACCATTGCACTATCAGGTCAAGCATTCATTCAGCGCTAGGAGCACCTCTACCCAAATATCTAATATATATCATCGGTCTATTGTGGAAAATTCCAAGTACAAGCAGTGACATGATCAACATCAGGTGTCATACAAGTATCAGGTGGGCGACAAAGTTTGGTTTCATTTGCATAAAAAACACCTTACTCGAGCCCATTAGAAGCTCAGACCACTTCGATATGGTCCTTACACCATTACCAAGGTTGTGGGAGATAATGCTTTGGAGTGCAGCATTCCCCCATTCCTTGGCTTTCACCCAGTGTTCAATGTGGACCGCCTTCGACCATGCTTCCCACCATTACTGGACACATTAGACATTGCAAAACAACTCACACTAGTAGAATTTTCCCCATATCATGGAGGTACTCAATGCAATGGGGACCATTTCTTCCTAAGGAGGGAGGATTGATCCAGGTGGATGTGGGTGGCCACCTACCTATTCCACTTAGACCCCCACCACTGTCTCTTTTAGTTTTTCAGATTCCTTAATTGTAGCACTATTTACTATTTTTGGTAGTTTTTTGGGTCCTGAATTTCCTGAGCCGTTTTGAGGCCATAAACGACGTTTTTTTTGGGAAAACAGGGGGCAATTTTGTTTGTAGTTATATTTTGGCCACTTGAAAGTTGTAGTCCTCAAATAGATCTTTCTAACAAGGTATTGTGTGCATCAAACAGAGATTGTATGCCAAAGTTATGACCCAATGAAGTTGACGTGCTAATTTACCCAAACAGGCCCCATAGTTTGACGCTTCATTTCCTAGGGTTAGGTTTTTGGATGTTTAGTGTTTTCCATTGTTTCTCAATAATAAATAGGATAATAAATAGGCCTTTGAGCCTCATTTTAACACAGTTTAGAGGCATGTACCGCCACATCTCTTCTCAGAGATAAGCTACCATCTCCCGAGCTAGTTTATTCCCATTCTGTATGTAAGCATATTTCAGTTCTTTGATATTAATGAAACGAAGTTTTATTTGTACTGCATCTCTGTGTTTATGGTTACATCTGTAATTTCTTATGTTCCTACTTAAATACAGATCATTATAACATGCTTTCTTACTTGGTCTTTAACTCTGCATACCCCCATCTCTTTGTCTCTACCTTCTCTTGCTCAAATCTGCTTCACATCTACTCTTCTTATTTCTCTGTTTACTAGTCAATGCATGAACAAGGTCTCACAATGAATCTCTTAGATCACAAGCTACCAACTCTCCCTTCCAAACGTACATATTTTTATAAACATATATTTTTGGTTGTTAGTATTCCATGCAAGAATTTGAAGTGAAAAGATTGTCTCTTTGTATTTCACCTATTCATTTCGCATTTTTAGATTTTGAATACCAACACAAAATTAATGATCAAATAATGTTAAAAGACTAATATTATTCACTTTAATGATTTTATAAGCCAAGGACAAAACAATGTTAAGCATTTACATCACAACATATTTATGCACCTTTACAACACCTCTACTTTGTATATACAAACACCATTAGTTTTACATGCTTAGACAATACTATACTAGATCCATCTTTGACAAAAACAACATATTCAAGTGTTTACATCATAACATCATATTATTTTCACTTGAGAAAAGCATAGCTTTGGGCATCAAACTTACTCACAAATTTACAAAGGGCATTGGTAGAAATGAAAACATGTCCGTAGTGACAACTTTTCCAATGAAACCTACCATTTCGCCATCAATGACAACTTTTCCAACAAAACCTACCATTTGGCCATCCCTCCTAAAACCCATAATGAGATTCGTTAATTGGAATACCTTGTTGCTAGAGACTGGTAATATTTTTGTGATTTAGATATTCTAGAGTAAGTGTCCAACTAGGTTCCTGACCCTAGTCACACCACGGGAAGAAGGAAATAGTACCTCAACACCATATCCCTTTACTAAAATATAAAGGCCATGTTGGGTAGAGTCTTTAAAGACAAACAAGATGAAAGGTATAATATCTTTGTAGGTTTGGAAGACATCAAGTGTGCCTAGAGAAACTAGTGAGTGTGCTTGGAAAGACTCGATGTAGGTCTAGTGCATATGGAACCCCACCTCTAGTGTGATCCTAATCATCCAGCTCCTCCAAGATCTAGTGCCAAATATCCGACATGTATCACGTCCTCGGACTCTTTTATCTTGAGTTTAACTTGCATTTTTTTGTCATACAATATTGTAGTAGATACATTAATTTTGTTAAGGTTCTTAAAGTTATTAGCATTTTTGACAAATTACTTAATTGGTAGGTGGTCAAGAACATTTGGTTTCCCAATGGGTAGATTGAAACCACCTATAGTAAACCATGTTTAAGCTGGATGGCTTTCTGATATACTTAGTTTTTATGACATTCTAAGTTAATCTAAAATTAATTTACCAAAAGAAAATATTTTTCTAGAATGACACTTATTGTAATGATTGGCCTATGGAATTTGGATGGGAACAAAATGATATCTATATGACAAACACTCTTTTTGATCAAGCTAGATCGCCAAATTGGCCTGTGTATTGGCCAATTGGTTATTTCATCTTTTAGCATGAAACCATTCAAATTTGTAAATCAAACTTGCAACTAGAGAGTGAATTTTGCTAAGAAATTCCTCTAGCCTCATGTCCTTGGCCTAAGTTTCCTAAGATCATGTGCCTTAGGATAGTACAAGAGTCTCTAATAGTTGTAAGATGATTGAGGTGAAGGGAACGAGACACAAAAACACCTTGGAAAAGAGCATATGCCTTAGGGCGAGGTGATTTGTCAGGATCCCTAGTTTCCATGCGAAATTTGCTTCGATTTTCCTCTTGGCATTTTCCTCCCTTGGAGAAGATTCTCTTCCTCCTCAGATTTGGATGTTACTCTATCTCTGGTGTTCCTTAAAATTTATACCTGCACAAAATCAGACCAAAATCTCTCCCAATTTGACAATTTGTCCCTTCCATTTACAGAGTTATGGTAGTTATGTTAGGATTTTTGAAGGCTTAAAGGAGATAGGATCACAAGTTGAGAACATGGTATATTTTATCCAACTCCTCCAATCTCATCTCGACACTAAGTGAATCTCAAGATATAATGTGGAGTGGTTCCATTTTTCTACAATTGGATGTTTTTTAGCATGTCCCTCAATGATAATTTCCTTACATCACTGTTATTTTTTAATAGATCAGTGAGGGTCTTCCACCTAGCAAATGGAGTTTCTTTTCCATGTAAATTTGAGACTCTGGGGTATCTCACACCCTCTAGGATGATCCTCTTAGCTCTTGTGGTATCCTTCTTCCACTAAGTTAACTATTATGCATATGATATTGTTGGCTTTTGAATGTCAGTTTTGGTGTACTCCAGCACTCCATTATCATTGAGTACAACTTCAATCCTATCCTCCCAAGCTACGAAATTTGAGGTTCCCTCCAAGGAATACTCCAATATCAATCCGTTGAAAGACATTTTCCTGCATGAAAGAAAGCTTGCTTCACTAAACTACAAATCGAAATGTAGGTTTTAACCCTGTACAGAAATTACCTGCATACGAATTCTAAATCATAGAAAAATAAACAATGCGAGAGCATAACACATAAAAAACACATATGCATAGAGATTTTCCCCTCCAAAACCGGGACTACCAGCTTGATTTTTCATTATGTTCCTTTCAATGTTACAATACATATTTATACATGCCGAAGCATCCAATACCATGGACCGAAAACCATCGCGGCCAAAACCATGGACCGAAAAACCATCGCGTCCAAAAAACCTGTGCAAAAATCATGCACAAAACCATAAGTGGGTCCACCCAACCTAACATAGGGTCCAAAACCAAAATTTTCCGGGCCGCTGCCCCGGACCCCATAAAGTGGGGTTACAGGTAGCCCTCAAACCCCCTCTTAACTATGTGGAAAGAATATAACACAACCCAACACTATAGAAGAGCTAAGTGCACCCTTGAACCAGAATCATTGAAGCTTGTATTTATTTGAGGGATTACAAAAGATTTTATGAAGACCCTTAATATGTTGTCTGGTGGAGATATTTACCAGCCGACCTATGAAGACATTAGGAAAATATTCAAAAATCATTCTAGAGTTGCAAGGAAGAGGGGTAGGTCTATTCAAAGCCTGATCAAATCTTCTCCCTCTATTTGAACAGTCAAACATGAAATGGTGAGCTTTTTAGAAGAGTTTAAGAGTGAGATGTTGCACACCTTTGTCTTGAAAATGGATATTATGCATATAAAAAAGAAGCCAGAGGAGGAAGAAAGGGCACTGTTTATCTTTTTCCTTAGGTTCACTAAGATGCACTACAAAAATGAGTGGCCACTAGAATTCATAGAGGTTTTCTATGTTTGTGAGGAGAACCATGTAACTAACAAACGTCCCCCTCTTCTAGGCTTGGAGGTTGTATATCAAGGAGAAGAGAGTGGCTTGGAGCAATGTTGCTTCATGTTTTCGCTACTACAACACCCTCCAAAATTTTGGCCTACACCCAAATTTCAGAGCCTACTCTGACTTTGCATGTTTTCATCATAATAATTAATATTTATTGCATGTGTTTTCTCTAAGTGTCCTTGTCCCATTTGCAAGAAAATCAAAGTTTCATATTTTAGCATGTGGAGTGTCACATAATGCACAAAAGATAGTTATGGTGATTTCAAGGGGTAATCTTTGTGTAAATGATTTGGTCTACCAAGTAAACATGTTTCACAATCATTTCCAAAGTTTCAAGCATTGTCACACAAGTGTCGTCATGGTCATCAAAAAGTGTATCTTTGGTGTCACACTTTGTGTAAGTTGTCGCAAATTTGTCGCATTGAGGAGAGGATGTTGTTAATGTGTTCTAAGTGTTCCATCAAATAATATAAGTGTGTGATCATGTCCAAATTCATTATTTTTCCCATCTTTCTTTCACTAATCTGACACTTAGTCAAATTGGAAAAAATCCCTTCATGGGCCACTCAGCCTCTTTCAACCAACTTGAACTATGCATTGTGCAGTCTTAGCCCTTAGGTAGTAGACTTGCCTCTTGGAACTATGCAATGTGTAGTTCTTTCCTCCTGGAACTATGCACTGCATAATCTCAGTGCTCAAGCCTAGCCCTTTGAGCTCCAAAATGGTGCAATCTGCCTCTCTAGTTAGCCATGAACCGTGCATTGCGCAATATCAGTCCTCAAGCCTGAACATTAAGCTCTTGGACTCTAAAATTTCACAATCACCTGGCCTCCATGTCCTTCCAACACTTGGTAGTGGGAAATCTCAGTGCTCAAACCCTTAGCTTGGCTCCTTGAATTCCTCAACTGCGTAATCCTAAAGCCTAGTCCAACATGAGCTGTTCATTGCATAGTCTCAAGGCTTAGACATGACCCTTGACTACCTGAGATTCACAATTGCACAACCACTAAGTCTGTCCCTCAGCCTGCCACCTAGTTCCATCTCATTCACTAGATCATCATGCAACATCTTATACTAGGGTTTTTATTAGACTAATGTCATCTTGTCATGAGTGAATTGTAGATGTAAGTACTCTATCATGCTATGACACGATAATGAAGAAGGAGATGGAGATGGAGAATGAGAATGTTGTTTACCTCTAGAATTTGTGTAGAGGGAGGGAGATGAGAGGTCAAATTCAAGATCCCTAGCTAAATAATAAATTAAATCAGAGATGGGGGCAAATTTATAGTCCTTAGTGCCATGGAAGACGTTCCAAATTTCAAACTTATGGAGAGCCCCAACAAGAACAATTGGTTGAAATGAAAATTGGAGTATAAGTGCCAGTATGGTTAAAGTCTGAGTAGGTTGATGGGTGAATCACCATCTGTTCAAGTCTGAATAGCCCCTAACAACATTTCGAGGGGGTAACCTGTGCGAGTGATATGTAGGCACTGTCCCCCCGAAGTTTTGGGTGGGCCTGCCAATCCAATAACCCAAAATAATTCTAGGGGGTAACCGATGGATCTGGCATCCCACCCTCTTATCCACTGGAGGATGGTGGGGAGCACTCGCAACAATGGTTAGTCTACTGGTGCCATTCAAGAGAGCCAAGAATTCAAACAAAATGGTAATAGCTCTATCCTCCTCCCGCTGATGTCCACCTATCGCTTGTCACCACACAATCCCCTTCTTCCACACATCCTCCCATGACATCAACCCCCATTTTAGCCAACCATTGGCCCCCTTCTGCCTATAAAAACCCTTCCCTCCTAGAATTTTTTTAAATTTCAATCTACTTCCCAATGTAAGCGCCTCCTACCTTCCATCTGTTTTGCAAATGTTATCCAGCTATTCAGCCAGTCGAGAGCACCCCTCCAATGTCATTTTCAGCTTCTCTACAGAAAAAAGGCAACCAGTCACTTCTTACACCTACAAATTCATTTTATATTTTGTTGGAAAATGAATAAGGCAACCCCTAAGTCCCCTAAAACCTGTGAGGCTAAACCATCCTCCAGTGTCGAGTATCTCATGGAAACTGAGGTGAAAATTGTGTACCCCTCTAGTTCTTACCACCTTGAAAACCTACTTTTCAACCTATATGGTAGACACGTCATAGGGTAAGATCTGTTTCAAGTGGTCAACTTAGGCATGTAATACTAGATTGCACCCTCAATGCACCATTTTCTTGAGTTTGTCTCCTTGCTAGCAGCATCATATATAGTTGGCATTATGACACAGGTTTGGCACTATGACACAGGTGTTGTCCTTAATGGAAATTCACTCAGATGACAGATGACAGTTCAGGCTCTCAGAATGAAGGAAAAAGAGATATACGCAGGTTACACCTAACCAAGTCGCTTATACATGCGGGATAGCCAATCAAAAGACACGTACACGTATGCATGCACTTTCATGCAACGAAAAGCGCATACATGTGGAAAAATTATTTTTTAGTCCATGGTATTTAGTCCTTGGTATTTGGACCCATGGTATCTCATCCGAAGTATTGGACCTAGGTATTGGGTCCTAAGTATTGCTTCTAAGTGGTTTTGGACCATGGTATTGAGTAAGGCCTAAGACTATAAAAGGGGAAAGAGATCATTAGGCAAAGGTACTCAAGGATTGAGTATCTTATAAAGAGCAAGATCTAGAATACTGGTCATTGGGGTTATGGTGCATAGCTAGATCTGAATCAAGGAGGAACCTGAGCGCTAGAAGAAGGATAAGTTCTATGGATGGATCAAGATCCTAAGGCTTGAATAGAAGTATCTTTGTGTGATTTTGATCTCTTATATTTGGCACATGACTTGATCTATAAATCTGATAATCTGGGTATAACTAATGTCTGAATAATTGAAAATGGTAAATTATATTTTATAGATCTGTACGCAGGTTTGACACAACAAAGGTGTGTATACACGCTGGTTCGGTAATTCAAAACAGCGCATACACTAGTTTGACTTCATACAGAAGCGTATGCACACATGTTCTTCATCTTGAAGTAGCGTACGTCTCATAAAATATGTTTTAGCTACTTCTATTTATTGATGCAGTATTCTGGGTTCAGGGTTGGTGTTTGGTTACTATTACTGTATTTTGGGTACAACATTCAGAGAAATGATTGATTGATTCAGTTTTGGTTGGTGCAAAAGGGATTGGTTGATGCAGATACATTTGATGGT
Organism: Pinus taeda; assembly: GCA_000404065.3. Classification (NCBI taxonomy): domain Eukaryota; kingdom Viridiplantae; phylum Streptophyta; class Pinopsida; order Pinales; family Pinaceae; genus Pinus; species Pinus taeda. Next base: position 32,880 of record APFE030720791.1, on the reverse strand, counting down.
TAATTGATATTATTTATGGATCCAGTCTAAAAATTTATGAAATGTGGTCCCTAGAAGAAAAGAGAAGGTTGTATCCTTTTGTAGGTCAGCACCTACATACTAGTACATCAGCTAGTACAAGAGCAAAGGGGGTTTTAGCTCCCTTCCAGGAGAAGCTAAAGAACAAGAGAAGGTTGTATCCTTCTACAGGTAGAAGCCTATGTACTGTATTAGTACATAAACATTGTAAAAAGAATTTAATTATTAACAAGAAGATAGAGAAGCATTGCAGTAGGGAGTTTTCACCCACAGTGGGTTTCCACCTTATATCTTGTGTTCATATGTGTGATGATACATTTTGTTTACTGCACCCATTTACTGTTCTTATGGTTAATGAAGTTCTAATGCACTGATTAAATATCAAATGGATTAATTAAATATTAAGTTTACTAGTTATACGCTAGTTGCTGTACACACAGTTGCATGTATACGCCGGTTTCCATATCTGAAGTAGCGTATATCTAAGTTTGAAAATGAAAATTTATTTAACTCAATAATACTAATTCACCCCCCCCCCACCCCCCTCAATATTATTTCCAAAAATTGGAATCATAGCAAGTCCTCCAGAAGAAGTTTGATCACTTGAAGGAAGATCTATCATCATGAGCAACTACGAAAGGGAGGCATCCATCAGGCCACCAATCTTTGATGGGAGCAACTTCGTCTATTGGAAGGTAAGAACCACAACCTATCTTCAATCTCTTGGTGCAGAAGTTTGGGATATTGTGGAAGGAGGATACACATTCCCATCAACAACTCCTACAGATATAGCTCGTAAAACGCAATATGAAACAAATGCAAAGGTTGTCAATACTCTATTGGGGAGTCTATCTCAATCAGAATTCATCAAGGCTATGCAGCTCAAAACTACCAAAGAAATATGGGACAAGATCATTCTAATCTATGAAGGAGATGATCAGGTAAAACGTGCAAAACTACAATCTCTCAAAATTCAAAATGAAACTCTCAGAATGCACAATGATGAAAGTGTGGCTAATTATTTCTTACGTATATATGAGATTGTTAATCACATGAAAAACTTGGGTGAAGAGATAAAATAAGTTACTTTAGTTGAAAAGGTATTAAGATCTTTGTCTTCTAAGTTTGAATCAAAATTTTTCTACCATAGAAGAAAAGTAGAATCTTTAGAGTATTACCATGTCACATCTGCACGGAATCCTAACTGCCTTCGAAATGAGAAAAGGGGGTCCATCAGACATTAGAGAAGCCGCATTCAAAACTTCAGAAGGAGAATATAATGAGCTAGGACATACGTCAGAAGGAGAGGAAGAATCAAACTTTGTCAAGAACCTTCAACAAGGCTCTAGAAGATTCAGAGGTAAGCTACCTTTCAAATGTTTTGCTTGTGGGAGAGTTGGTCACTATGCAGCCAAATGTCCTCATAAAGATAAGCTTAATAAAGGTAAGGAACCAATTAAATGGAACAAAAAACAGAATGTAAGGAGGAAGAGCTATTATACACATGAAGACAACGATGGACTTTTAAAAAGTGATGAAGATGAACATGGTAATGATTATAGACTTTTGATTGCTTTTGAAGATGATCTCTATGAAGAAATTTCTAAACTTAAAATTTGTTTAGAAGAAAAGAGTATGATCATAGATACTTTGACATTCCAACTTGCTGAAACTGAAAAACACAATGAAAAGTTAGAATGTGAAATTGTGGGACTTAGAAAAGATATTGAGAAAACAAAAGCTCTTAATCTTAGATTTGCTAAAGGATTTGAAACTTTATATGAGATTATCAAAGTGCAGTGTTCTCTTCTAATAAAGACAAGTCTTGGATATACTAAAGAAGCATCTCAAGCATAGAAGCCATCCACCTCCAAAAGTTATCTTGATGTAGCATGGAGAAGTGAACAGGTTGACAATCGTCAGCAAAGGCATAAAGAAGATTACCAGGTAAATCAGGGTCAATCTACTTCAAGGATGAACATAGATCACCAAGTAAATCGAGGTCAATCTACTTAAAGGATGAACAAAAGCTACAACCAACCTGGACGGTAGATTTGATAATCGCAGGAATTTCTTTAATGGCCAATGTTTTTCATGTCATAACTTTGGACACAAAGCTGCTCAATGTGTTGCCTACAAGACCATCATGACTCGAGAAGCACGAAATCAAAGGAACGCGATTGGGGTCATGAAAAGGACCTACAATAACTTTTCTACTCTTGAAAATGAAATAGAATGGTATATTTGTAACAGCTTCGGTCATGAAGATTCTGAATGCAGGAGTAAGTTTTGGCAAACATCTTAGAAGGAGCAAGCTTCATTGGGTCCCAAAACTTGGAGAAAGAAAGAACCGCTACCAGAAAGATGTGGTATAGATTTATATGAGGAAGGACAGGAAAATCAGTGGTACATCGATAGTGGATGCTCGAAACATATGATAGGTGATAAAGAAAAACTTTAGTCATATAGTGCCTTAGAAAAGGAAAGGAAGGTCTCATTTGGAAATGACACCCCTGCACTCATAAAAGGTAAAGGTTCTGTTCTTTTGAAAAAAAATTCAAAGCTGGAAATGTTACGTATGTTGATGGCTTAAAGCATAATTTATTGAGTGTTAGCCAAATGTGTGATCAAGGAAATGAGGTAATATTTCGATCAAATGGATGTATTGTTTGTGCGCTTGATACAGGAAAAATAGTGATCAAAGGCATAAGAACTCCAAATAATCTATACATACTCAAGGGAGGACAACAACAATGCTATCTAAGAAAAAATGATGAACATTGGCTATGGCATAGAAGATTGGGGCATCTAAGCTTCCCTTAGATAATGAAAGCATGCAAATATCAGGCGGTTCGTGATATCCCTAACATTAGAATTCCAGACAATACAATATGCAAATCATGTCAGTTTGGTAAGCAAACCAGAACTAATTTCCCTGAGAAGGAAGGATCAGCTAGTAAGCCACTTGAACTTGTCCATACTGATTTATGTGGTCCATCAAGGAAAATTTCACCTCGAGGAGAAGAATACTTTATATTGTTCATTGACGACTTTTCCAAGATGTGTTGGATAGGAATTCTGAAGCATAAAGATGAAGCTTTCAAAAAGTTCAAAGCTTTCAAATCCTTGGTTGAAAATGAATCAGATCGCAACATCAAATGTCTCAGGTCTGATCGAGGAGGGGAATTTACCTTGGATGAATTTTTCGACTTTTGTGAAGAACATGGAATAAGAAGGGAATTATCTATTGCAAGGACTCGTCAGCAAAATGGAGTAGTGGAAAGGATGAACAGAACGGTTCAACAAATGGCTCATGCCATGCTTGATGAATTTGGAACTCCTGCAACCTTCTAGGGTGAAGATGTATTTGCCGCCGTTACTATTCTCGACAAAACAAATGTTCGGGTAAGCAACACTCAAACTTCTCATGAACTTTGGTATGGTAAGACTCCTACGGTAAAATACTTCAAAGTTTTTGGAAGCAAATGTTACATCAAAAGTACTGATGAAAATCTTGGCAAGTTTGAACCTAGAGCAGATGAAGGCATTCTCCTTGGTTACCCTTCCCGAAGTAAAGGATATAAGTGTTACAATAAAAGACTTGGAAAAATTGTTGAAAGTATTGATGTAGTGGTTGATGAAGTAGGTGACAATCCAAAGTAGATAAAAACCAAAGATTTTGAAGATGAAGAGGACTATCCTTTAACTTGAAATCTGACTAATGATGAAGAAGAAACCTATGAATCACCAGAAGAATAGATAAGGGTAGAAGAAAAGACTCCATCCAGGTATGTACAGAAGAATCATCCAGAGACTCAAATTTTGGGGCAGAAAGAGGCAGGTGTTCAAACAAGAAGAACTATAACAGAAGCTTCAAGCTATCTAGCATTGCTCTCCTCTATTCAACCAAAAAATGTAAGTGAAGCATGCAAAGATGAATGTTGGGTCAAGGCCATGAATGAAGAACTTGAGCAAATTGAAAAGAATAACACTTGGGAATTCGTTCCTAGACCTAATGATAAGAATGTCATAGGGACCAAGTGGATATTCAAAAGCAAGTTGAATGAAAATGGAGATGTTATTAGAAACAAGGCCAGACTTGTTTGTAAAGGGTATGCTCAACAAGAAGGTATAGAGTTTAAAGAAACTTTTGCACCGGTTGCTAGACTTGAATCCATAAGAATGTTCTTTGCTCTTTCTAGCTTTCAGACGTTCAAAGCATATCAAATGGATGTGAAATCTGCCTTTCTAAATGGAGACTAAGAAGAAGAAGTGTATATTGTGCAACCTGATGGATTCATCCTTGGAAATGATCCAAAAATTATATGCAGACTCAGAAAGGCTCTTTATGGTCTTAAACAGGCTCCAAGAGCTTGGTATTATTGTCTGGACAAATACCTCTCTCAATAAGGTTTTTCAAAAGGATCAACAAATAGAAATCTATATATAAAAATTGACAATGATAAATTGCTAATACTTTTCATGTATGTTGATGATATCATCTTTGGTGGCAATGAAGAAGCCATGAGTCAAAACGTTTCCTTGGTAATGCAGAAAGAATTTGAAATGTCCCTACTTGGTGAGCTAGCATATTTTCTTGGTTTACAAGTCCAACAAAACAAATACAGTATCTTTCTATCACAAACTAAGTACTTTAAGCAGATCTTGAAGAAATATGGCATGGAAGATTCGAAACTAGTATGTACCACTATGATAACAGGTTGCAGCCTCAGCGCAAATGATGATTCAGTAGCAGTACATCAACCAACCAATAGATCCATGATTGGTAGTTTGCTCTATCTGGCAGGTACCCGACCAGACATCATGCATGCAGTAGGAATAGTTGGAAGATTCTAGGCAAATCCAAAAGAAGCACACCTTCAGGCGGTTAAAAGGATTTTCAAATATATTCAAGGAACACAAAACTATGGCTTATGGTATCCTAGAGATACAGATCTCATACTTCATGCATATACAGATGCAAATTAGGTAGGAAGCGTGGATGACAGAAAAAACACTAGTGGTGGTGCATTCTTTATGGGTTCCATATTAGTATCTTGGTTCAACAAGAAACAAAGTTCAATTGCTTTATCTACAGCTGAAGCAGAATATGTGACTGTTGCATCTTGCTGCACCCAACTCCTTTGGATGATGTAAACTTTGCAAGACTTTCAAATCACTTGTACTCCACCTATCTTGATTTTATGTGATAATACAAGTGCAATCAGTATTTCAAAGAATCCAGTGATGCATTCAAAGACCAAGCACATACCTATCAAATATCATTTTCTCCGGGAACAAGTGCTTGAACAAAAGGTTAAATTGGAGTATGTTCCCTCCAAGGAATAGGTTGCTAATATATTCACCAAATCACTGCCTAGGGAGACATCTGAATACCTCAGACAGAAGCTAGGAGTAGTTGATGCATCATCTTGCTGTTGAAACTTATCTATTTTAGAGAAAAGTGGTTGTACACAAGTTTCATGAGGAGCATCTGCGTACATACGCAAGTTTATGTGGATACAGTCATGTATATGTTGGTTTGAAGACAAATAGTGGGCCAGACTCAGGATGAAAAGAGTCTAATATGGGTCTGACAGAGACTATCTGGCACAAGTTTAGGGGGAGCATATACTTCTATTAATGCATTGTGGGCATTATCTTAGAAGATCTTGGTTCAATTTTATAGTTGTTTTTTGGTGCAGTGGGAGAACATGGTTGCTAGTCTGAATAATGATTGACAGATACTACTGATGATAGTTGTTGATGACTATCATAGTCTTGTTTTAGATATTTTGTTTCTATATCTTTTATCGTCAAGGTCATGTAACGACCTATTTTGGTTTTCCCACTATGCCTGGGATTGATGATGTAATGTTCTTGTTTTATCATGTGTAAACTTTTGGTGTATCCCCACTTGGTTGGGTGGATTGGTCAATATTGGTATATCCCCACTTGGTTGGAGATGGATGTATGTATGAGTCTTTGGTGATAGGAAGGTCATTTATAGAGTCATGTTCTTTCTTGTAGAATATCTTTTTGCAGACCTTGCCTACAGTTAGGGGGAGCATGGACAACACAACAGGGCAAAGATTTCAGCATGAACTCAGGGGGAGCATAACCCTTTGCCCTTGATGACAAAGGGGGAGAATGACTTTGAGTGACTTTGGGTTGCCATCAAGTCCAAAGGGGGAGATTGTTGGCATTATGACATAGGTTTGGCACTATGACACAGGTGTTGTCCTTGATGGCAACTCACTCAGATGACAGATCACAGTTCAGGCTCTTAGAATGAAGGAAAAAGAGATATACGCAAGTTACACTTAACCAAGTTGCGTATACACGTGGGATAGCCAATCAAAAGATGCACATGCATATGCACGCACTTTCATGCAAGGAAAAGCCCGTACATGTGGAAAAACTTGTTTTTTATTCCATGATATTTAATCCTTGGTATTTGGACCCATGGTATCTCGTCTGAAGTATTGGACCTAGGTATTGGGTCCTAAGTATTGGTTCTAAGTGGTTTTGGACCATGGTATTGAGTAAGGCCTAAGACTATAAAAGGAGAAGGAGATCATTAGGCAAAGGTACTCAAGGATTGAATATCTTATGAAGAGAAAGATCTAGAATACTGGTCATTGGGGTTATGGTGCATAGTTGGATCTGAATCAAGGAGGAACCTGAGCGTTAGAAGAAGGATAAGTTCTATGGATGGATTAAGAACTTAAGGTTTGAATAGAAGTATCTTTGTGTGATTTTGATCTCTTATATTTGGCGCATGACTTGATCTATAAATCTAATAATCTGGGTATAACTGATGTCTGAATAATTGAAAAGGGTAAATTATCTTTTATAGATCTGTACACAAGTTCAGCATAGTAAAGGCATGTATACATGCTGGTTTGGTAATTCAAAACAACGTATACGCTGGTTTGCCTTGATACAAAAGTGTATGCACGCATGTTCTTCATCTTGAAGTAGCATACGCCTCATAAAATATGTTTTAGCTACTTCTATTTATTGCTGCAGTATTCTGGGTTCAGGATTGGTGTTTGGTTACTGTTATTGTATTTTGGGTACAACATTCAAAGAAGTGATTGATTGATTTAGTTTTGGTTGGTGCAAAGGGGATTGGTTGATGCAGATACATTTGATGTTATTTATGGATCCAGTTTGAAAATTTATGAAACGTGGTCCCTGGAAGAAAATAGAAGGTTGTAGCCTTCTGTAGGTCATCACCTACGTACTAGTGCATTAGCTGGTACAAGAGCTAAGGGGGTTGTAGCTCCCTTCCAAGAGAAGCTAGAGAATGAGAGAAGGTTGTAGCCTTATGTAGGTAGAAGCCTACGTACTGGTATAAGACTACACTAGTATAGAAACATTGTAAGAATAAGTTTATTATTAACAAGAAGATAGAGAAGCATTGCAGCAGGTGGTTTTCACCCACAATGGGTTTCCACCTTATATCTTGTGTTCATATGTGTGATGATCTGTTCTGTTTACCACACCTATTTACTATTCTTATGGTTAATGAAGTTCTAATGCACTGATTAAAGATAAAATGGATTAATTAAATCTTAAGTTTACTGGTTATACACTAGTTGTTGTAGACACAGTTGCGTGTATACACCAATTTCCATATCTGAAGTAGCATATATCTAAGTTTGAAAATGAAAAATTATTTGACTTGATAATACTAATTCACCCCCCCCCTCTTAGTATTATTTCCAATAGTATATAGATGATAAATACTATTTTGTTTCCTTAACTGGGGTCAAAATCCTTCATGGGGGATTCAGTTAGTGAATCTCTAACAGATCACCTGCATTCTTCACATATTAAACAATACCCTTAATTTGACTACATATTGGAAAATCCCTCTAAAAATCACATTATTTAATCCCTTGCCAATATGAACCTAATACAACTTCCCGATTTAAAAAACCCTATTTTTTTTCTAAGTAAGATTAATTCTGTTAATAACAAGGTACAATTACAGCGAGACTGAAGTCAAGATTCTGCTCTGAAGAGAGGCAGAATTGTCAAGAAAAGCAGGAGAGAAGAGTAACTGTAGGCAGTGAGTTCATAGACGTGACTCATATCAGAACCCACACAGGGGACTGGATTGATATTCTCTTGATACTTCCTAGTTGACAAAAATGACAAAAAACACAGGAGAACCGCAAAACTATTTGCATGACAAATTAGAGTAAACATCACATAACAAGAAGAAGAATTCGGGGAGAGCATGCTAGTCATATGGAGGTTCTTCCTCGATATGGCACCATCGATATTCTGGCGGATCCCTTGCTTGAGCCACATTCTGATCATAGGGACCAGGGTCCACCAACACCATCACTGTATCCTGAGCACTGCAAACCTGTACATTCAAATCTTGCCGAGGCGCATTTCCAAGTCCCAACTAGAGGGAATAAGGAGTAGAGACTACCTCCGAAACTCCCAGATGACAGCCAGAGTCCTCAGTTTGGTCAGTCTCATGGAAGACTACCGTGATATGAGTCGTTATCTGAGGCCTATTCAGAGTGTTGTTAAAAGAGAAAATTGTTGAGCCAGACGAGGAAGGAAGCCCAGGGTGGTATCTGGAGGGGTGGAGCCACCCTATGCCACTGTGGATGGTGGGGTAGATGCTAGCAAATAGCTCACTGGAGAGGGAGGGCGAGTCAAAGGACGAGATAGTAGGCGCACACCGGGGCTGGCCTCTTCAGCACCCCATTCTTTGGCGAAGACGAGGCATCTTAGAGGGAGAAGCAGTGGGATGTCAGTAAGGCAAAGCAACAGGTAGGTAGATAGAGCAACAGAGGCACCGAGAATAGGAATGGAACCCACGGATTCCTAGCACCAAACAACCAGAACTGAGCGCCAAATTATCCTTTCTAAGTAAAGTTTGGGAGGCCTTAGGACTGACAGGGACCTTCCACCACCCGAGACCAGAATCGAGGCTTGAGATCGGATAATGAATCGTTGAAATAAAGGCTATGAAACAACAGCTCGAGACCCACAACCCGAAACCAGAGAAAAGACTTGAGACTGGATAATGGAACATCTAGACACAGACAATAAAACAACAACTCGAAACCCAGGAGAGGAACGAGAGGGACCGCAGGAGCCGCTCAAAGAGGGCCGAGCCAAGCACCAGAGTAACTTTCCCCCACAAGATCCGAGAGACCTCAGTGACACCAGAGCTAACCTCAAATAGCCTAAAAATAGAAATGAGGTCAGTGGTGTGGGAAAGATCCATGCGAAACAGCATAAAAGACTTCATCGCATACCTGAGACATAGCTTGGCCTTAACCCTTTCTGGCATGCCTCGAGATGCTTCGTTCATTAATATAGCATTGAAGATATTGCCTTCTGATGTAGGCCAGTGAGTGTGGAGGGAAGAACCATCGCGATAAATACGAAGTATGGACCAGAGCTACTGTAATTGGATCCGGTTAACCTTGCACTGCGCGCATGCCGATAGCTCACCACCTTACCTGAATTTAACTCTCTGTACTGGGTGGGTAGGTGTCGATCTGCCTCGCCCCACCCCTGTCTCTTCATAGTTAATGCTACGTCAAACACCTGCATCCGGGAAAAAAACCCCTACTTTCACTAGACATTGTAGGTATCCATTTTTTTATTAACATTTTTTATAACCCTTTATATTTTTTCATTAACTTTGAGCTCCATTATATTTACCAATATAAAAAAACTTTACCCCCTATATATCCGCCAATATATTATGTCATTTTTCCTCAATATATATCCCCCAATATGAACCCATGTGGCATGATATTTCTCCCCCAATGAAGTCCTTGTGAAATCCTTGAGGTGACCCTAGAGCTAATTTGAAAGGCCCTAGTTTACCCAAGCTGCTCTGAACCTCAAAAGTTCATCAAAAACCCATTGGTCTACCACTACACAACCCTTCCAATTGATGAGCAGCAATCCTTTCTGCAAATGGTCATGGGCCGTGGCCTACAATGTCTGCCTGTTGCTGATAGTTTCCCTATAACCCTCTTTTAAGAGCATATTCAGCCTATCCTGTCCCTAAGGTCATCTGTTTGGGGATGATGATGCAAGTATAGCCTCAAAAGCCTCTCTATGGTTTCTAAGGAAAATGATGCAACCTGGCCATTTATTTGATATCCCTTCTTACATATTCCAGCTACAACATTTCCCCACCACCTCCTATTTCAGGTAGTAATCCTTATTGTTATTTTTATTTGTGTACACTCATGTGGATGAATTTGAGTGCTTGGGTCTCAATTTGGTGGCTTCCAACAAACAAAGGAAGTCTGTTTTCGATTGGGATGTTGTTGCAAGGAAAAGACAAGAACCTGAGGGTTATTCCCAATTTAAATCCTCGTACATGGCTATTGCCTAAAAAATCATTCATGGTGTTTCCCATCCCATATTTCTCCCTCAACAAAAATGAATCCTTCAACTCAACAAGGATGCTAGGGTGGGGGACTAGCACCTATTTGAGGAATTCACGTAGATCGGGGTCTATGGATGTGAGATTCCTCCTTACTGCTTACTTGTGTTCATTCCCATGAGGGTTTTCGCCCCTTGAACTCATTAGACAAATATTGAACATAGAAGATGTGCACTTTGTTTCAACTAAGAAAGGATATATTTTTAAATTTGGTAAGCCCATGGGACCTTTTATTTTTCATTTCAAGTAGGCCCACACGTAAGTTGAGGAATTAATTAGGAAGATGAATTTTAGCCTAGGGGAAGTCTTGCATTATCATCCTCATGGTGTAATTTCCAAGAGAAGAGAGAGCATAAAGGCTTTGACTTATGAACATGAGGATATGCCAGAGATTGAATGGAAAGATAACTTTGATTCATGGCCTATTAATACATAGATGGAGATCAAGATTCTAGATTCAAAGGATAAGGTATAGAAAAGGAAAATTGACCAAGCTGAAGATTCCGAGATGGAAGATGTAAACCCCAACAAAAAGGAAAAAAATCAAGAAATAGAGGAAGAAGAAAATGAGACCATGCTAGTAGAGACATGACCATATCAACCAGGCTTCTAGGTGACCTTGGAAGATCCATTATAGACTTCTGCCTTATCCTCTCCAAAGGTAGCTATTCTAAGTTCTAAAGGAAGTGTTACTATTACTAAACCAAGATGGCCTATTAGAAAGGTCATTAAAGAAATAAACAAGAAATTAAGGGAGGATATGCAGCAATAAATGGCATCTCACTTAGCCCCCTATCAGACCAGACTTCTGGCTGCCATGGACTTGTAGAGAAATCAAATGAATTTATCCTTGCAACACCAACTAGCACAATCACTTCCTTTAGGTTCACAGTTCAAGGCCTTGGACATTTACTTAGACTTTATCGGTGTCCCTTTGTCGAACAAGATTAATTTTCACAGACAAGTGTGAGAAATTTTGTATACTAAACTCAATAGAAATGAAATGAGCATCAGTAAGGCTAAGAAGCTAGTTGAGAAAGAAACAAAAATGTTGAAACATGAGAGAGCTAACTCTAGATCTCTACACAAGAAGAATGAGAGCTTCAAAGAGTTGATTGTGAAGTTGGGGGTTAATCCAGAAGACAAATATGCATTTGAAGCCCTCCTCTAAAGTTCATAAGCATAAATATAGGAGCTAAGGCACAAAATGAAGATGTTAGGAAGTGAATATGTGCAGTCTAAGGTACTTGCACAGGCGGAAGAAGAGAAGGAAATCTTAGACAAAGCACTAATATAAAGAAACAATGAGATAGTATCCCTCAATTAGCAAGTAACAAAACTTCAACAAAGGATAGAAACACACATTTTTGGGTGCTATTGCCTAAAAATCCCTAAAATGCCATAGAGAAGCTCAACACAACCCTCACTAAACTCTAGCTTTCAGAAGGGGAACTTAAGAAAGTGTAGAAGGATTTGGACACTGCCCAAAGGAACCTAGAACAGAAAGAAAAACAATTTGAGACGACCAAGACCAATGCAGACATAATTGGTAAGAACTTACAAGCAGCAAACCAGGAGATTACTAAGCTAAAAGGCAAGATGAAAGGAAACATGCCTCTCCTGCAGGCCAAACAACTTGTCTGGGATGAAATCATAGCAGAAATGAAAAGAAATTGGGAGTACATAACTCAGATGGACGAACACAAAATTGTGATCAAGGATTATGTGTTTTTCATCCTTGCTAGCAAAGAATATTTATAAAAAAAATCTTGTATTTCCAAGAAGTTTATACAATTTTTGGATGAAAGTTTAATCAGTGAGTTGATGAAAATTGATGTAGTATATAGAGTGTCTACTATCATGGGGGTCCCTAAAATTTTTCAAAAGGAGGAGGCTGGAGTCAAAGCTAAGGAATGCCTAAGGGTGGTATAGAAAGATGTGGAGGTTTTCCATGTTGAGTTTGATGAAAGAGTCAAGGCAGGGTTTGCTAACTGTTGGCATCTTGTGGGAATGATAATCCCATGGAAACAATAAAACTAGATGTTCATGGATGCCAAGTGTAAGGCATATTCCTCCCATGAGAAGATTGCCACTCTTAAAGGTCAAAAAATGGTTAACTATCTCAGAAAAAAGTTCCAACTATTAGGGTTTATAAAGACCTTGTTCTACCCTAGGTTGGACTACATGGGGGTCATGAATTTCAATATCACATATCAAAAATTCTTCCACGCTCAGTACGAGCTCCAACATTATGGAAAATGTGTGAGTAGTTTGTAAATCTTCTTGTGCTTCAGATCATCAACCTAGTGACGCTGCCTCAAGAACCTTCGTATCATGACTAAGGATGTTGTTGATCACGTCAATCATGACACTTTGATTTTCGATTTATGTAAGTGTTTTATTTCAGAAGAAACTATGTCATTTAGTTAGAATTTGGTTTGTACAACTGTTTCATTGAGCACACTGATATTTTGTTATGATGATTCACTATCAAATCAAGAAAGAATATTTTGTAATGGGTTTTCGCTCTGAAGCCCTATCTAACAATTTATGATATTTGTAACAACCCTAGTGAAAATTCCATCTAATAAAAGTTAATAAAGGCAAAAATAACAACCACGGTTGATGGGACACTTATTCCAAATTGAATGTTGGGAAAAACCCTAGTGATGAGGATTAATTTTTATTGTTTAGTGCCTAAGGAAATTGGCAAAGGCAATCGCTAAGGATTTGGAAAGGAAAAATGGAATTTTTGGCACATTTATCTATGAAAATAATGGAAACTAGGAGAAAATGGAGGTAAAAGGTCAGAAGTTGCATGTGAGGAGGAAAATGAAGAAAATAGAAACCTTGTTCATAAAAGTATTCTAAGGATCAGTTGGTAACCTTTTGTCTGTTTAGTTTTGGAGCTGTCTATTTATTCTCTCTCTAATACTCTTGGATACTTAAAGTTTTCTTGGAGCACTCTTGGCGGGTGTGGCATACTTGGATTTTTGGGGTAGAAAGGCAAAGGAAGGGTAGGAAAGCGCAAGATGACATCAGGATCACCAACTAAAATGTATTTTTCTTGCAGGTACTGAGTTGCATGTATGTTTTCCTCACTAGTTTTTGCATGCATGGCATATACATGTGGTTTGTTGGTTGTGATCTATCATGGGCATCGAGGATGGTCAGGATTGACATTGGATTGCCTAGCCTTGCCATTTCTTAGATAGCCATGGTGATTGTGGATTTTTTCCTTGTTTTATTTTGGTTGGTTCTCATGTTTCCTTAGCTTGGGTTGAGTTATTAGCCCTGGAAGCCCTGGTTGGACAAACGCATAGGAAGCCCTGTAACAGCTTGGATTGAGTTACTAGTCCTAGAAGCGTTGGTTGGAAAACCACTATGGAAGCCCTTGGTGGGTTGAGTTAATAGTCATGGAAGCCATGGTTGGACAAATGCTCTCAAAGCCAGGTAAAAGTTTTGGATTGAGTTACTAGTCTTGGAAGCCTTGGTTGGAAAAATGCTCTAGAAGCCCTCGAAGGCTTGGATAGAGACCAATATGATGATGGTTTTTCTGATTTCTGACCATGAGGTGGAATCATTGTTTGATGGGTTGAGGTGGATGGCCTCTGGAAGCCCTTGATGGTTTCGATCAATGTTTTATATGAGATCCGACATTCATGCTTGGAATATAACACAGGGGTGAATGACTGAAGATATATTTGCCTCATCCATTTTATGGTCAAGTGGAACGTGAAAGTCCCATCTGGGGTTTGGATTTTTCATCATCAATATGAGGTTATTTCTCCTTGTATCTCTATGAGTATTATACTGGTTTATATGTAGATCATAGGTTGTGATTTCATTGGTATTTCTACCGCTATTATGTTGGTTATATATATGTTTTATTAAAGTAGCTATGTATGGCTCCCATCATGTTTTTACTTCTAAATTAATGATGACTGTATCTATGAACTAATGGATGAAATGGAAGTTAATATGTTGAGGCATCAATGTCCCTTAGATATTCTCAGCTAATTATGAGACCCCTATGCTCAGATATGTTATTTACACATGTAGATTACATGTCCATGATATGTTTTACGAAATTCCTATCATGGCTAGTAGCGGTCTAGTTAAGGTATCATTCAAGTGATTGCATCTATACTGTCATTTCATTGTTATTTTAATGTTATGAAGATGTGATTCAATTATGGGTCGTGACCTGGGCTCTGGGCCATAAAATGTGGCTCAAATCCCAGGTACGGTGGGCCCACAACAATGCAAAAAGGTCCCTGGATGTTGGCTTGCAGGCCTATGAGAGCATCCAAAGGTCCCTAGACTCTAGCATGCCCATAGCATGAGAGCATCCAAAGGTCAAGTGGTCTAAAAGCTAAGTGGGACCGAGGGGCTAGTTGACAGAAAGGTTGGATTGGTTATTAAGGGTCCTAATGTTGATGTTGAATTTTTGTATGGTGTGCTTCCATTGGTTCTACTTCCTTAATGTGATTTAGGAGGTCAAATCATATCATAGTGGCTTCTCGTCACATGTTTACCCTGGCTGGCCAGTTGCTTAGGTAGATGTGGGAGGAGGGTGTTATAGAGTGGTATCAGAGCATGGTTCACTCCTCGGACTAGATGGGTTGTGTGTTGGTCATGCATGCATGTTATTTGTATTTGTTTCTCTTACACTTGCATTCTGTGTGCTTGTTGCATCTGCATGATGTTGATTGTGGTTGTAGCGATGTCATCATATGGAAGTTGATGTTTTTATTGTGGAGTAGATCATCATGAGTGTATCACTGGTTACATGTTGTTATATGTTGCTTACATGTATCATTTCGTACGCTTGGTTACATTCTTGTATGTTTGGTTA
Source organism: Pinus taeda (assembly GCA_000404065.3). Classification (NCBI taxonomy): domain Eukaryota; kingdom Viridiplantae; phylum Streptophyta; class Pinopsida; order Pinales; family Pinaceae; genus Pinus; species Pinus taeda. Next base: position 17,560 of record APFE030720791.1, on the reverse strand, counting down.
CATTCTTGTATGCTTGGTTGCATGTATCATTTTGGTAGGTTTGGTTACAAGTATTGTTCATTTATGCTAGATTATATGTGTTTATGCATGTGTGTGGTTGGTTATGCATTGCTTATGCATGTTCACATTTTCATGTGGTCAAGTGTGGAGTGATGTAATGATTTTTTTCATGCATGAGGGTGTGGTGTGTGTTTTTGTTAAGGTCATGCATTGATGACTGGACCCTAGCTAGAATGATGGTTGCATGGTTATATGCTTATGTGTTATGTTTATATATGTTTTCATGAATATGTCATACATGTATCATGTTGATTTATTGTTCTTGCATACAAGGTATCCTCCTTGAGCTATACTAAGGTTCGTTGGTTTATTGTGATTTGGTTTAGCTGACATGATATACCTTGCAGGAAGAATATCAAATGGATAGAAAGATGGTAGGCTACAAAGAATATCCCTATGAATCAAATGAGTGGGATGGTGTTGGGAATTCTTCCTATTTGGCAGATACATTGAGAAGCTTAAAGGAAGAAATAAGGATTTGTAAGGCAAATAATGATAGAATCATACAGGCACATGAGAAACTAGCAGAGGTAAATGCAGTGATAGTTCAGAGTTTGTCATATTTGCAGTGATAGGGACCACGTCGGATCAGCTATGAGTAGTAGGAAACAACTAATGGGGCATATGGTAGTAGGTCGCATGATGGTCACATGTCAGATAGTCAATAATAGGGTCAAATATGGTAGGTTGTTGGACACTCTGGATAGGAGAAGTTATAGACATAGGTACCATTCTAATTTTAATTCTAACAGGCATGATGATCGATATCGTTATCATCCTCATAGAAGGAGTGGTAGGGGATACTTTCTAGACGAGTTTAAGAAAGAAAAACCACCTACTTTTGATGGACAGATGAAGAAATCATAGGATGCAGAGGCATGGTTGCTTGGTATGAAGATTTTCTCCAGGTTGCATGATTATTCAGAGAACGTGAAAGCCAGAGTAGCTACATTCAGTCTCAAAGGTAAAGTAGACATTTGGTGGGAATATGTGAATAATTTCAAAGGTATATATGAGGAGGATTTGACTTGGAATGATTTTGAGTGGCTATTCAAAAGGAATTACATATTAGAGAGATACTTTTATGACGGAGCAAAGGAATTCTATGAAATAAAGATGGGATCTATGACAGATGATGAGTACACTAGCAAGTTCTTGGAGCTACTAAGGTATGTTCCTTACCTCAAGGAGGAGAAGGCCAAGATTCAGAGATTCACTAGTGGCTTACCAATGGCATTCAAAGATAGGATTGAGTTTGATGAGCCTAAATCATTGGAGGAGGCCATCCAGAATCTAAAGAATTTCTATGAAAAATCGAAGTGCACATCTGAGAGGTAAAGGGAATGCAAAGAACAAAGGAAAATGGGACAAGAAGCGAGTAGGACCACATGATTTAGGTAATAAGGAGGATGTTCCACCACCTAAGAGGTTCAATCCATTTGACAGAGGACAGGGACATAAATATGAGGAGCAGAAAAAGGATGTAGGCTGGAAGGCTATAGAGTGTTGGACTTGTGGTAAATATCATCGTAGGAGAGATTGTCTACACAATCAGGGTGGTAGGCCTTAGATATATAGTGCATAGGATGCATAGACTGTTGGGAATTTTGTTCATATCATTCCTTGTATTTATGAAACATTGGATAACAAATAGATAAACCATTTAGCGACTATCATTGAGATGGATGGTAAGCTTTGTGATCAAGTTATTTCGATTTTGTTTGGCCCTAGATCTAATTATATCTGTGTTATTCCTAACTTGGTGGATAAGTGTGGTTTGAGTAAGGAATTTCATGTAGAATATTAGTTTGTGTAGTTGGCTACATGTATGAAGAAACGGGTTCATCATTGGGTAAGAGCTCGCGAATTTGATTTTAATGGTATACCTACCGCATCATATTTGAATGTATTTTCTTTGGATCATGCAATATGTTGTTAGGAATAGATTGGTTGTATCTTCATAGAACCAAGGTGGATTGTTATGGAAAAACTATTGAGTGTTTGGATGAAAATGGGAACCAAGATTCTTGCAACGAAAGAAGAAATCCACATCAGTTAGGATGGTGACAACTAAGCAAAGCGCAGTCGTAGAAAAGGGTGTGTGTTATTTGTAATACACATTTCTAGTGATGAGGGTAAGGAATTTGAGGATGCAGATGTTTTGAGCATGTACCCAGTTGTACAACAGTTCAAGGATGTATTTCCTGAGGATATTTCATAGTTTCCACCTCACAGGGAGGTAGACTTTTCTATTGAGTTGGTGTCAGGGGCAACTCCGACATCAAACACACCTTACATAATGAGCACACCTGAGTTGGTGGATTTGAAGCTATAGTTGAGGGAAATGTTGGACAACGGGTACTTTAGACCAAGTGTACCACCATGGGTGCACCGATATTGTTTGTGAAGAAGAAATATGGTACTCTCAGATTATGCATTGATCACAGGCAGTTGAACAAAGTGACCATCAAGAAAAGGTATTCGTTATCGAGCATTGATGACCTATTCGATTAGTTGAAGGGAGTAACAGTGTTCTCGAAGATTGTTTTGAGATCTGGATATCATTAGGTGTGCATCAAAGAGGAGGACATTTACAAGACAACCTTCCAGACCAGGTATGGGAATTATCAGTTTGTTGTAGTTCCATTTGGATTGACTAATTATCCAGCTACATTTATGTTCTTGATGAATAATGTGTTGCATCCATACTTGTATAAATTCTTTATTGTATCCATTGATGACATATTGGTATATTGTAAAAATGAGGAAGAGAATTTTGAGCATCTAGCAATAATGTTGAGATTGTTGAGAGAGAGTCCATTGTATACTAATCTCAGTGAGTGCATTTTCTTTCAGACTGAGGTACATTACTTGGGGCATGTTGTATTTAAGGAGAGAATTGTAGTAGATCAAGAAAAGATAAGGGTCATCATGGAATGGGTAGCTCCCAGGAATGTAGATGAGGTGAGATATTTCATGGGGTTGGCAGGCTATTATAGGAGGTTCATTAAGGATTTCTCATAGATTACTTATCTTATTACATCATTGCAAAGGAAAGGAAAGAAGTTCGAATGGACAGAGGAGTGTGAGGCCAATTTTGAGTAGCTTAAGAAATTGTTGACACATGCACCAGTGTTAAGGATTGCAGATTCAGACAAAGAATTTGTAGTATGCATAGATGCTTACAAGAAAGTACTTGGTGGAGTCCCTATGCAGGATGGACAGGTGGTATGCTACAAGTCGTCAAAACTAAATGAGCATGAGTAGAACTACCCACACATTATCTTGAGTTGGAAACAATTATACATGATTGAATCTGTGGATACCCTATCTTTTGGGTAGGATATTTACATTGATGAGTGATCACAGTGGTTTGTGGCATCTATTTGACCAATCAAATCTAAATGGTAGTCAGGCTCGGTGGTTGGCTATGATCAATGAATTCGATTTTGAGATCAGGAACATCAAAGGCAAATAGAAGAGAGTGGAATATGCTCTTACGAGGTGGATATAGGTAATCACTTAGAAACCATGAGCTCCTATGGGTTGGGTTCATAGATAGGATATATGTGCCAGAAAGTAGTGAAATCAAGAAGGTGACCTTGAGAGAGTTTCATGCAAAACCATATTCAAGTCACCTAGGCTACCAGAAGACATTGACTATAGTGAAGAAATTTTACTATTGGCTAAACTTGAAGAGGGATGTAGCAGAGTTTGTGGCTAGGTGTTTCGATTGTTAGCGTGTGAAGCTAGAGTGTAAACATCTAGGAGGGCTGCTACAACCAATTGTGATTCCAGAGTGGAAGTGGGAAGTAATTTTAATGGAATCCATGATAGGTTTTCTGAGGACAATGAGAGAACATGATTCAATCATGGTTATTGTGGACAAGTTGAAAAAGGTTGCGCACTTCAATCCAATAAAGTCTACATTCTCATCTAGCAATGTAACATGGATTTTCATCATGGATGTGGTCAAATTTCATGGTGTTTTGAAGAATATTTTGTCAGATAGGGATGCAAAGTTCACTTCCAAGTTTTGGAAGGAGTTGTTTGCAGGTTTGGGCATAGAGTTGGCCTTTAGTACAACTTATCATCCGTAGATAGATAGACAGACAAAGAGCATCAACAGGATATTGGAGGACATGTTGAGGATGTATGTGATGCATCAACAATGAAAGTGGGAAGAGTATATTGCACTGGTAGAGTTCACTTAAAACAATGGGTATCAAGAATCATTCAGGATGAGTATGTTTGAGGCATTGTATGGGTAGGGTTGCAATACTCCTATTAGTTGGAGTGATCTAGTTAATAGAGTGTTGATTGGACCAAACATATTTGCAGACATGGAACATGAAATGCATGTGATCAAGAAAATTTTAAAGGGAACACATGATAGGAAGAAGAGCTAAGTAGATTAGAACATGTTGTTGAAGGAGTTCCATGTTGGGGAATATGTGTACTTTCTCATTAATCCGAGGAAGAGATATTTATGGATTGGATCATGTTCCAAGCTGGCACCACGATTTTGTGGACCCTTCAACATTATTGAGAGGTTTGGGCCAGTAGCCTATCGACTTATACTGCCTCCGATAGTGAAATTCCATGATTTTTTCCATGTGTTATTGCTGAAGGAGTATGTTAAATATGTTGATCATGTGATTGACTAGTCCATATTGCAGGTGGAACCAGATGGATACTTCCAGCTAGATCCTCAGTGTATATTGTAGAAAAATGTGCTCATACTCTAGAACCAAGCAATCGAGCATGTTAAGGTGCAATGGAAGCACTTTGGGCCCGATGAAGCTACACGGGAGATGGTGGATCAGATGCAGACTATGTATCCTTCCTTGTTTTCCAGTTGAGGCAAAGAAGTTTTTGTATGGTGTTTTGGTATATGTCTTGGTACATGTTTTGGTGATTTTGTTATATGTACATATGTATATGGATGTAAATGCCACCATGAGCTATGTTATAAAGCTCCAATAAGCAGTATGGGTGTCATGTCATTATGATATTATGTTGTTATGTTTTTATGTTGGTTTTCTTCTCAGCAGGTTGATCATTGTAAATACCTCATCGAGCTAAGTTATAAAGCTACATCGACAATATATTTTTATTATAGCATTTTTGTGGTTATAGGTGTTGTTGAACACCGAGGAAAATGTTCTACCAAGGGGGAGGTTTCTGTAACAACCTTGGTGAAAATTTCATGTAATAAAATTTAATAAAGGAAAAAATAATAACCACAATTTATGGGACACTTATTCCAATCTAAACGTTGGGCAAAATCCTAGTGATGGGGATCACTTGTGATTATTTAATAGCTAAGAAAATCGGCGAAGGCAATGGCTAAGGCTTTGAAAAGAAAAAATGGCACTTTTGGCACATTTATTTATGAAAATAAATGAAATTAGGAGAAAAGGGAGGTGAAAGGTCATAGGTTGCATGTGAGGAGGAAAATGAAGGAAAATAATGGAAAATGAAGAAAATAGAGGCCTCATTCATAAAAGGGCTTATGAGGATCAATTGGTAACCTTTTTCCAGTTCATTTTTGGAGCTCTATCATTATTCTCTCTCTCTCTCATACTCTTGGATACTTAGATTTTTCATGGAGCACTCCTATAGGGTGTAGAATACTTGGATTATTAGAGCAAGAAGGAAAAGGAAGAGCAGGAAAGCACAAGAGGACATTAGTATCAACTGCTACAATGGATTTTTCTTGTAGGTATTGAGTTGCATGTATGTTTTCCTCATTAGTTTTGGCAGGCATGGTATATGCATGTGGTTTGTTGGTTGTGATCTGTCATGGGCATGGAGAATGGCCCAGATTGATAGTGGATTTCCTGGCCTTGCCTTTTCCTAGATAACCACGGTGATTGTGGATTTTTTTCCTATTTTTTTTTTGGTTGGTTCTCATGTTTCCTTAGCATGGGTTAAGTTATTAGTCCTCGAAGCCTTGGTTGGGTAAATGCTCAGGAAGCCCTGTAACAACTTGGGTTGAGTTACTAGTCCTGGAAGGCTTGGTTGGGAAAATTCTATAGAAGCCCTTGGTGGGTTCCATTACTAGTCTTGGAAGCCCCGGTTGGACAAATCCTCTAGAAGCCCAGCAAAATTTGTGGCTTGAGTTACTAGTCCTAGAAGTCTTGGTTGGAAAAACGCTTTGGAATCCCTAGAAGGCTTGGATAAAGACCAATCTAATGGTGGTTTTGTGATGCCCGACTGTGAGGTGGAATAATTGTTCGATGGGTTGAGGTGGATGGCCTCTAGAAGCCCTGGATGGTTTTGAAATGATGTGTTATATGAGATCCCACATTCATTCTTAGAATATGGCACAGGGGTGAATGGATGGAGAGATATTTGACTCAACGATTCTAGGGTCGGGTGGAATGTGGAAGTGCCATCCTGGGTTTGGATTTTTCATCATAAATATGAGGTTATTTCTCCTTGTATATATATATGAGTATTAAACTGGTTTATATGTGGATCATATTGTTGTTATTTCATTAGTATTTCTATTGTTATTATGGTCGTTATATATATATATATATGTGTGTGTGTGTGTGTGTGGATTATATTGTTGTGATTTCATTGGTATTTCTATTGTTATTATGTTGGTTATATATATATAATATATATATATATATATAATATTATATATATATATATATATATATATATATATATCTATATATATTATGACAATAGCAATGTATGACTCCCTTCCATCATGTTTTTACTTGTAAATGAATGATGAATGTATCTATGACCCAATTGATGAAATGGAAGTTAATATGTTGAGGCATCAATGTCTCTTAATGAGTCATAGCTAAGTATGAGACCCTGATGCTCATATATTTTATTTACACTTGTAGATTACATATTCGTGATATGTTTGATGAAATGCCTATCGTGGCTAGTAGGGTTCCAATCAAGTTCTCATTCAAGTGATTACATATATACTATAATTTCCTTGTTATTTTACTGTTATCAAGATGTGATTCAATTCTGGGCAGCGACCTGGGCTCTAGGTCTGAAAGAAGTCACTCAAATCTTAGGGATTCTACCACAACATTGTGCAAAGAGTCCCTGAATGTTGTCTTGCAAGCCTATGGGAGCATCCAGAGGTCCCTATACCTAGCATGCCCATATCATGAGAGTGTTGAGAGATCAATTGGTCCAAAAGTTTAGTGGGACCAAAGGGAAGGTTGGCAAAAACATTGGATTGGTTCCTGAGGTTCCTAATGCTGATGTTGAATGTTTGTATGGTGTGTTTTTGTCAGTTCAACTTCCTCAATGTGACTTAGGAGGTCGAATCATATCATAGTGGCCTCTCATCACATGTTTACCCCAGTTGACCAGTTGCTTGGGTAGATGTGGGAGGAGGATGTTACAATATCTAACCAAGGGTTCATAATTTTAGTTTTCCAAGAGAGAAGCTTTACAAGTTTTCCAAGAAATGTATGCTTTGTAGAAGATTAACAAACATTTTTGGTGATTCTAACTCATATAAATGTGCAATATGTATTTCCTCTTGTGTTTGTTCCATATGTTTTCACTCTTCTTTTCATGGTACATGTAACAATTGTTGTTGGATATGTTTTTCATGGAATTATGGATTCATCTAGGTCAAATATTAATTAAGGATGCTTATAAATGATATGAATTTTTATCCTTAAAATGTGCTCCATGTATCTCATGCACTTCATTAAAATCTCCTTCTCATATGTTTCATGTTGAACTTCAATGAACAAGATTGTTAGTTTTAATCCCCATACATTGGTTTTCGCTCCTCTTTATTCCTTCGATAAGATATACTACAAATGACCTATGAAATTGCACATGTATATGATGTTGGCCACTAGAGCTAGATATTAATGCTTCTATGAGTCATGTTTGGTGTTTGATCTTGTGTTTCTCCTCTTAACGAAGGTTCTGAGGTAATAAAATACTGAGTATAATAGAAAACATCAATAGATCATGAAGCACTAATCAAGATGTCTTAGGAACTAGACCTCTTTCAACCTAGAGGCTATCTCTTGGAGCTACAACATCTTCTGGCATCATTGTCGAGATGAATCAGAAAATTTTATATGGGCACGACATTCTTACACCGTTCGGTAAGGTGAGAAATAAGGGGTGTGGATTGTAGACATCTCACCTTGGTGACTCCACTATTTAAGTCTTATTTTGAACACCCTGGCTTTGAAAAAACGACATACTCACTCTGATACTTCACATCAAAGAACTCGTCCTATGTTTGACCCTGAAAAGTTAATATCTAGGAAAGTCTGGAAAGAAAGAACTTGTTAGGGTCCCACCCTAACCCCCTTATCTATGTAATGGGACCACGTCATAGTCAAGAGTCAATAAAGCCCATATTAATAATTGTAAGTGGTTAATCCGCAATTAATAAAGGAACCACAGTTAGTTGCAAATGGGCCGACAATATTAGTAATAAGCGATATTGACCCGTGGTATTACTTGTAGGAGTCATATATAAAGGATAGTAACTCCCTATGAGGAGCATCGTGTCTTATTTTTGTAATCGAGCTCTGCTCTATTGGAGGTTGCCCCCTCGAAGAGGCAAGTGAACATTACTCTCTAAATAATAAAGTCTTCGCTATTCTGTGTTCTGGATATCTTTTCTTCGCATATTCTGTGTTATCGGTCTTTTTTCTTCGCCTATTTTGTATTTGGGTATCATTTGCAGGTCAAGAAGCATAACAAGTGGTATCAGATCTCTTTCTAGGGCTGGTGGGATCTCCAATTAGTAGCAATTTTTTTTTGGCTCGAGACGTGTTCCGGCATCTTTAAACCACGAGATCTGTCGTTGAGCGGATAAATCTGCGGATTTGGGGAGGCATGCACGTAGGAAATACAAGAGGTGGTCACATCTGTTGGACTCCCTTGTAACCCCTGTGGGTACCCCTTTGAGTAGTAGCGCATTAGACAGAACCGCGCACAGACTATCTTCCACGTACCCTCTGGGTATATTGGAAGCCCCATAGGCTCCCTGAAACCTCGCCATAGATAAACCAACGACCGTCTTGCGGCTACAGTACACCGAGAATAGCACTCGGAGAGATTACTTGCCCGTACGATAGGGTAGTCGGGTGGTACGGCTAAGGGTACGGTCGACCCTCCTTAGTTAGAGCCCTGAAACATTGGGCCGAGTACCACTGCCAGACCCTTATGTATATTGCAATCTGTAGCACCTGACACTCCCCAAAACCCTAGTTCCTTTTTTACTCATCATCTCTTCCAGATCCGCTTGAGCAAAGGAGTGCAGCTACAGCAGACATCGGTCCCAACCAGCAAGTTCTCTCAGATCCAGCAGACCAGAAGCATTGTGCAGGTTTCCTATACCAGGGTATAATTGTCGCAGGACTTTTGGCCGCATTGACATTTTGAGGATTTGGCGACTGCAGTATTGATCAAGAAGGAGTAAAAGGAGTTTTATGAAAAAAAAAAAAAAAGTCTGAGATGTTCCGGGATGCTTATTGGTGATATAGCCCATTAAAATCAGGACGACGAGCTGAGCATTGTGGTACCATTCAATTAATTGGGCAAAAATTTTTTTGGCGGTCCCAATTTTTTTTCATTACAACGGTGTATGGTAGCAACTAGAGCTCAAGTGATGGCCAATGAAAGGATGGACAAACTGGAGGAAGCGGTGAACAAAATCCACACTCAGCTGGACAAAATAGATCTGAGTAACATGACCCAACTACTTCAAGGAATGAGTCTCCAGCTACATAAATTGCAAGGAGAAGGCAAGGAGGATTTGAGGTCAAACGGTAAGGAGCAAGCCCATGAGGAGGGATATAATGGCTATGAAGGCATTTACGGTGAATCTAGCCACTGTCCTCATGTCTGGCACACCCATCCACCACCCAATCAGCGACTTCCTAAGTTGGATATGCATAAATTTGATGGTTCTCACCCAACAGCATGGCTATCCCAAATGGACCAGTATTTCAAATTGAATCAGATCCTAGATGATGCGACTAAGCTTGTGTTGGGGAGCATGTACTTCGACAATGAACGGTGGCAATGGTGGGAATGGCATCAGCGCTCCAATGGCTATTTTAGGACTTGGGCCCAATTTACCAAAGCTCTTAAAGATCGCTTTGAACAAGAAGACTCTTATTTGGGTCTTCTCACTAAGCTCAGACAGACCGGTACAGTAGAGGAATATATTAATGCTTTTGAAAGGTTAGCTTTCCGTACTAAGGGTCTCACAGATGAGTTCTACACGGAATGTTTTATCAACGGTCTTAAATAAGCCATCAGAGCTCAAGCGCTACTTCACCACCCTCCCACGTGGATGGAGGCTTGCAAGGTAGCTCGTAAGGTGGAACGTGCATTAGCAGCCCAATACAGTCGCCCAAATTTCCCCGCTAAAGGTCACCTCCCACAGGTGCAGCACACGACTCAAACACTTAAGGTCCAAAAGGTGTCCCCTGCGGAAATGGCCGAAAGAAGGAAGCAAGGACTATGTTACTACTGTGATGACAAATACTCCCCAGGTCATAAATGTAAGGAGCCCCAATTCTTTCAAATAGATGCCATTGACTACAACTCAACAGAGGAAGATCCTACACTTGGGGAACATGAGCCGCTAGAGGATGATAACCAACAGGACGATGTCTCTGACGAACCAGTTATTTCGTTGCATGCCCTGGAAGGGATTTCTTCCCCTCAAACGCTCAAAATCGGAGGGTTTATTAAACATCGCCCAGTAGTAGTTTTGATTGATAGTGGAAGTACACATAATTTCATCCATAAAAAAGTCGCAGAAACAGTGCATTGCTTTGTACGAGCAGTTTCTAACTTCCAAGTTCAAATTGCAGATGGGGGCACAATGAAATGCGAAGGCCGTTGTGAAAATGTCAAACTTCAAATGGGGGATTATCAGTTGAAAACCCACATGTTTGCCATAAACATGGGGGGGTGTGACATTGTCCTTGGAGCTGACTGGCTCCGCACTCTTGGGCCAATCACAATGGACTTCCAGGAGTTGTATATGAGTTTTAAGCAGAACGACCACACACATACCCTCCGAGGACTCTAGGCGGGAGCCCCCTCTATCATAAGCTCGCATAGGATGGAAAAATTGTTAAAAAAGGGCAATCATGGAGTGGTAGCTCAATTTAATGTCATCCAGGGAGGCGAAACCAAGCAGCCGCCACTTCATC